>QRFJ01000280.1:683756-951824 GCA_006176705.1 Cocos nucifera | reverse complement strand
GCTTATATGCCTGCAATTGTTGGTTCTTTAACAAATTTTGCATGACATTAATCAGTTATCAGCCGAATAAAGTCTTCATCGGGTATTAGCCGATGATGTAATTAATTTGGTCGGGTATCATGCGACCAAAATAGTCGGTGCATGACCGAATGTCTGAGGTCGGGCTTCTTGGCATAGATTTGTAGAACGAGAGACTTTTTATTCAGAAAGAATTCTTACTGATAATACATGTATAAGTTTTCAACATTCCACATTTAGGGGATCTCTGTACCATCCAAATTTTTGATCTTGTAAGCTTTTGATCGGAGAACTGCCAAAATTTTATAGGGACCTTTCCAATTTAGGGATAATTTTTCTCGCTCGATAGGTTTGAATATTTCTGCTCTTCTAAGGACTAGATCTCCGACTTGAAAGATTTTTGGACATGATCCGAAAATTATAGTATCGAGCAATTTTTTGTTGTTAAGATGCCATTCTTAGCCGAGCTTTTTCTTTGATCTCTTAGAGTAAATCCACGTCCCCCCGGCGCTTATCAAAATTACTTGCTTCATCATAATGTTGCACCCATGTTAAAGGCAATTTGATTTCAATTGGAATCATAGCTTCGATACCGAATGTCAATTTGCATGGAGTTTCGCCGGTTTAGATCCGAGAAGTCATCATATATGATCAAAGGACACAATGGAGTTCATTGGGTCAGCTTTTCTTGGCTTGTCCGATTCGTTTCTTTAGGCCTTGTAAGATAGTTCGATTGGTGACCTCAACTTCTCTATTGACTTGCAGATGCCCGATTGAGGTAAGCTTGTGGATGATATGATATTTTATATAGATTTTTTTGAATTTGGCATTGTTGAACTATCGTCCATTATCCATGATGATTACTCGAGGTAGACCAAATCGATAAATGACTGACTTTCAAATGAAGTCGGTAGTCTTCTTTTTTGTTATTTATGCTAGGGATTCAATATCTATCAACTTATTTATGATAGTAAAAGAAGAACGTTAGGTTCAATCGAGTGCTAGCACGATTTCCTTGAACCTAATTGAATCTCATTCAGATCAATTGAACTAGATCAGTTCAATTGATGATCACCAGATTCAAACCCTTGTTTGTGTGACCCAGTTAGGTTCAGTTCTGTATGGTAATGGGATATGTCATGATCTCTATCATCGACATCATCGAAACTCCTTTCGATGGATCAGAACTCTTCTGATTCGAACAGCTAGAATGATCGATCATCTAAATCATTCTAATTGCTCCCAAAATCCACCAGTGACACCTAGCAGTATATGGTGGCAACCCATCAGAGCTGAATGCGAACCTCTTGGTGCAGCTACCTGTGTGATTAAGTTCTTCTATCTTGAGCCCCGATCAGATTAGGGTTAAGGTGAACTCGTCAAACCCTAGTCTCTGTCATATGATGTAATCATTCGATTCGAGTCCAATGTGAAAAATCTAAATAGAAACTCTTTCTATTATTTCACTCTACCATGGCCATGGCTTCTGGACTTGATTCTCATGATCATCATAGGGCTGCTCCTCTACCACCGAGGTAGATAGATTCCATCTTGATGCAATCCAGTTCCTACAATGAACATGCTATAGCCAACATACACCTCAGGGTTCCATATGGCTAGGAGACCGAGTAATGGTGTAGTCAAACTATAACACCCTCAAGGTGAACTGCCGATGCATCTCAGGTCAAAGAACCAGACACACTACTGCAGCATCGAGTCAGTCATTGACGAGAAGGTAGACTTCCCTAATGACTACTCGAGGTGGTCACGCTCAGTGCCCTCGTTCTCTAACGAGTACCTGTACTCTCGCTCCGGTGTCTCCACACCGTAGACTCAAGACTCATCTACTAAAGAGAAGCGATTCGTACACCAACCTTCCGGATCAATCACCATCCTCGTGATGATCCTATGGTCGGGAGCTGTTTATGAGTTAATAATGATTATTCATGTCTTAAATTTTCAACTCTTGAAAATATGAATTATCATTACCATTAACTCAAAGGATGTATCACAGACACTAAATACACATATGTGATAGAAAATAACCCATTTTATTAATTATAGTCAAAATTATAATTTTGCCCCTAGAAGTGTATTACAAGTGTCAGCCAATTCTGGCTTCTAGGGCACATATATCTAACGCGTTCTGTTAGGCAGCGCCTTGCCGATCTTCTCCTGCTTCAGCTGATCGAAGAAATTTACCCTGCTGTCCTTTCTACATTCCTCGGTGTCGTGGCCGTGGTTACGATGGTAGAGGCAGTACTTCTTCGATCGTGCTTGTTTGGGGAAGACCGTAACCCTTCTGGTTTAGCACCTGGTTCTAACTTCGATGAGAATCTGAGTTCGAGGAGCAGTTGAGGAGGGGCGCATAGTCGCGGAACCTTTCCGGAGAGGAGGGACTTCCTTGCGCCGCCTCTATTCTGTCGGAAATTTCCTTGGTGGCGAGCTCGAGAAGTTTGGGCCCGCCTTGCTTTGCGGAGGGAGGTCCGTGAGCGCGGCCGAACTTCATTCCGTTCCTTTGTGAAAACCTACGGAGAGAACTTCATGCCCACTTTCGTCCGGGGCTTCCTTGGAGTCATACTCGAGAGGGAGTCCTCACTTGCCCTGGGGCGGTTGTGAGCTCGGACCGAACTTCGTCTTCACCTCCTATGAAATCTTTGTAGGAGGCTTTCTTGGTGACATACTCGAGCGGGAGTTCGACCTCATTTACGCCGAACTTCATTCCGATGATGATGTTTGAGGGGGGAGTTCAGCCTTGCTTGCATCGAACTTCATTCCGATGATGAGGTTTGAGGTGGAGTTTGGCCTCACTTGCACCGAACTTCATTCCGATGATGAGCTTCGAGGTGGAGTTTGGCCTCACTTGTGCTGAACTTTATTCTGCGGGAGAACTTCGTTCCACCCTCGCTTGCGCCAAACTTCATTCCGCTTTCCCACGAAATCCTCCACGGGAGAACTTCCTGCTTCTTTTGTTCAGACTTCCTTGACGACAAGCTCAAGAGGGAGCTCGGCTTTCCTCGCGCCGAACTGGAGAACTTCCTGCTTCTTTGTCCAGACTTCCTTGACGATGAGCTTGAGGGAGAGCTCGACTTTCCTCGCACCGAACTGGAGAACTTCCTGCTTCTTTGTCTGGACTTCCTTGACGACGAGCTCGAGGGGGAGCTCGTCTTTACTCGTGCCGAACTTCATTCCGCTTTCCTGCTCGCGCCGAACTTCATTCCGCTTTCCCGTGAAACCCTTCATGGGAGAACTTCCTACTTCTTTTATCCAGACTTCCTTGACGACGAGCTCGAGGGGGAGCTCGGCTTTCCTCACGCCGAATTAGAGAACTTCCTCCTTCTTTGTCAGGACTTCCTTAACGATGAGCTCGAGGGGGAGCTCGGCTTTCCTCGCGTCGAACTTCATTCCACTTTCTCACAAGACCCTCCGTGGGAGAACTTTCTTGACGACGAGCTCGAGGGGGAGCTCGGCTTTGCTCGCACCGAACTTCATTCCGCTTTTCCGCTCGTGCCGAACTTCATTCTGCTTTCCCACGAAACCCTTCGTGGGAGAACTTCCATGACACTTCCTTGACGATGAGCTCAAGGGGAAGTTCGATCTCGCTTGCGCTGCCAAACTTCATTTCGCTTTTCTGCTCGCACCGAACTTCATTCCGCTTTCCCACGAAATCCTCCACGGGAGAACTTTCTTGACACTTCCTTGACGATGAGCTCAAGGGGGAGCTCGGCTTTGCTTGTGCTGCTGAACTTTGTTTCGCTTTCCTGCTCGCATCGAACTTCATTCCGCTTTCTCGCGAAACCTTCCCGGGAGAACTTTCTTGACGATGAGCTCGAGGGGGATCTCGGCTTTCCTTGCGCCGAACTTCATTCCGTGGGAGAACTTCCTTGACACTTCCTTGACGACGAGCTCGAGGGGGAGCTCGGCTTTACTTAAGTCGAACTTCATTCCGCCCTCCTGGTGAGACCTTCTGTGGGAGAACTTCTACTCTCCGTTTCTCCTTCCTAAGGGCGATTGGTATGCCCAAATGCTCTTCTTTAAGGTCGGTTCCTCGCATCCTCATGGTGGGTTTGCTGGCAAAGTCTCTGCCAGAGGTTGTCGCATGGCCTGCATCTCGGCAGGGCCGCGAACCCGACTAGCAGGTTAAACTGCTCTACATTTGCGGTGGTTTCGGGTGGAGCCTGGGCTGTCGGGGTTGCAACGGGAGCAGATGGACTTGGCGCGTAGGACGTCGATCGCCGAGTCGAAGCTCTCCTGGAGGCATTTTCTCTTCGAAAAAGAACTCTAGTGAGGAAGAAGAGAGATCTCCGGAGAGAGAGAAATCGTCACCGAGCACTCCTTTAAGAATAAGGGAACCTCGGAGGTTTGGGGTTGCCCTCCTTCTAGCGTCAATCTGTTGACGCAGAATCTGATCATCGCCGAAATTCGCTGGAGTGGAGGCCGATGAGGTCGCCGTCGAGGACCTGCAAAACAAAGTTCCGTCTGAAGCTGGTGGGGGGTGGCTCCGGCAGGATCCTCCGACGATCAAGTCAGCTCTGGCCAACAGAAATGGAGTGCTCGGGAATGAGTTTCGGAGCTTGGAAAAGAAGAGAAGAGCTTAGAGATCAAAGATTAGAGATTAGAGTATCTGGAGGGTCCTTTTTATAGCGGAGCTTGATGATGACAGCTGTAGCCGCGTGTTGATGGACCGCTCGAGGTCCAGCGGAGTCAGTCTCATGGGAAGGTGCCGTCTGCAGCAGGTTGATGGTGACAGCCATCGCCGCCTAATAGCGGGTCGCTGTCGCTTGCGGCGGACTGATGGTGATGGTTGCAGCTATCCTGATACTGAGCCGCTCGGAGCCGAATGAAGGATTGAAGGGTTTCGACGTGTGCCCATTTCGGAGGAGTTCAAACTCCTGAAGAGGAAGCTTAGAAGAAGTTCGGCTCCCGTAGGCGTCTGGCTGGAGGTGCGCGGCTAAGGCTCGACCGCTGGAGAGTTCGGTAGGAGCTCGGTTGGTGAGAAGTCCAGTCCCTGAAGAAATTTGGCCGAAGAGGAAGCTTGGAGGGAGTTCGGCTCCCGTAGGCGCCTGGTTGGAATGACGCGAAGAGAGTTTGGCTCTTACGGGAGTCTGACTGAAGCTCGGCGGTTGAGTTCGACTAAAGTTCGGCTACTGGGAGTCCAAGGAGCTCGACCGCTAAGTAGTTCGGCCGGCTGAAGGGATTCGGTTCGGACGCTGGGAGTCCGAAGGAGCTCGGCCGCTGAGGAGTTTGGCCGGCTGAACGGGTTTGAAGAAGCTTGGCCGCTGGGAGTTCGGATAAAAGTTTGACTACTGGGAGTCCAAAGAGCTTGACCGTTAAGTAGTTCGGCCGACTGTAAGGGTTCGACTAAGATCCGTCTGCTAAAGCTCTTCTGTGACTACTGGTTACATTAGACTGAGCATCGAATTAGACTTCGACAGAAGTAAAATTTATTCTTAATAATAATTTTTTTTTATTTTTATTATTTTTTAATCAATTTTTTTTTTTATTTAAATAGCAAAAAAAAAATTTATTAAATAATTTTTAATTATAGAAATTTTTTTTGCAGGACGTGCTCGGCTCTCTCTCGATTATTCCACCGAAGATTGAGGCCACGATTTCCCATCTTTTTGTTGAGCTGCTTGCCCGATGTACCCTTGCCTTTAACTTGAAACTATAATGATGTCCTCCACGATGGTAACAACGAGAATCTGTGAATTACTCCCTCCACAGCGCCGCAACCCGCCATCTCCCCCCACGCACCCACCTCCGTATTGCCTGCACCAGGTGTAATTTGCACCGCTACCCCTTGTATTTTACTAATTCCCGATTGTGCGCTGTCCACCGTGCATTTGTTTTGGGATTTGCCCTGGTTCAGTTGCACCTGGTGCATGCAATAACCCCCCAGCCCGCCCCCCCAATCTAAAATAAAAGAGTCTAATGTTACTTACCATAATATAATGAAACTAATATTATCATGAATGGTGCTAAAATTTATTGTCAATGATAAAGAGTGGTACTTTACATAAGTATTGAGGTCACTTAGCTACGTTGAGTTGAGTAGAATAATATGATATTTAAAATTTAATAAAAAATAATTAAATTATAAATTTTGTAAAATAATAATGAATTATTATTTTTTTATATTTATTTTAAATTATTTATTATATTTTTGTTGCTAACAAGAAGTATTGAGATAAAAAGAAATGTGACTCAAAAAATGAAAAGATAACATCATCTTACGGGGATATCACATATTTTTAAAATAATGTGTAGAAATCTATAATTATCTCAAATCTCAATTAAAATTAGTATAGTTTACTCTATTATTTTTTAAAAAGCGTCACTAGCTTCATGTAAGACAGAAAAAGAACGTGTCCAATGCTAATCAAGTTTTTCCAGATGGATGAGAGAGGTAAGCATATATAGAATTAAATGGATAAACTGTTTTATTTAAGTCGAAAAAGATATGATGAAGAAATATTTATGCCAGTCATTTATTTATGATAAGGATAACTATTTCCAAAAAAAAAAACATATAATTTTTTTAGTAAAAAGTTTTTTTTTTATATGTGCCATTTATATTTTTGTGAACAAAAATTTAGCAAGATGAAAGGATAGAGGGTTTAACCTGCCAGCAAAAAGAAATTGAACCCTTTATATGGGGATGAAAGTGAATCACATCTGTAGGCATGGCCTACGACATGTATTCGCTCCCAATGCTATCGCTGAGTTTTTTTCTAAGGAGAGAGAGAGTTTTTAACGCTCAATTGACAGTGAATGGAGTTATTCCAATAAAACTAGTGGACGAGGAAGACTTTGGGTTTTAAGAATCGGAGGAAAAAAAAAAAGAAGAAGAAGATGGTAAAAAAATCATGAACATATGTAGGGAAGATGTCATCTAGCTTTGCGCTTTGATGGTACAGTCAATTGAAATTCCATTGGCCAACCAACCATGGTGGGGTTGAACGAAGTCAGCAGTCCAAAGCTCGTATGGACTTGCAATTAGCTAGCCTTATCTAGCAAACTTTATGTGTATAAAATCAGCCCCTTCTACTTTAATCACCCTGGGCACAAGAGTCAAAAAAGACCAACAAAAAGGACGTTGCCCCTTGTAAGGTCCTTAATTTGTTTGAAGTTTCGCAATCAACTTTTCTGTTTATTATTTAAAGAGTCAGGACTGAAAAAAAAATGTTCACCAAAACTTTTCTAAGTTGAAACTACCCAACATGCTACCATATATATTATATATTATCTTACTAGAATCCTAAAAGAAATGTTTTTCTAAAATATTATAAATTGACAGATTTCTTGTCACATACATTAGTGACACAAGCACGCAAATTTAATATTTTCCTAACAAAAATTGCATGAAATTGACTTTTTAAGAACTCTACTTCCAAAGGATAACTTTTTCCCTAACTTGCATGACCCACATCTTGCATATGAATTTTTCTTAAAGAAAAACTTCGCAGCAAGGTTGTGCCGTATAAACTGATGTAAAAGCACCGACTTTGGTATTATTTTCCAGAAAGCACCAGCTTCCATATAAGCATGTATATAAGAGCATGACATTTAAAGCCATCATGAATTTAATATATATATATATAGAGAGAGAGAGAGAGAGAGAAAAATAGATTTAGATAAAATTGATCAAATTTGAATTTTAATCTAATCAAATTAAAATTGAATAATTGACGTCCTACATAAATGATTCGAATTGGTCGATGTGATTTACTATCTCAAAACTACATATACATCAAAATTTATATGATTTGAAGATCCCTAGCTTATATATTAAACCATCAAAAAATACATCGAATTTAATTTTATTTAAATTATTTAATTTTTAACTATTTAATATATAAATTAGATATTTTTAAATTATATAATTTTTTATGTATAAATAATTTTAAGATAATATATCACATTCAATGATTTAGCATCCTTATTATAAAATTTTGATTTAAATGAATTTGAGTTCAAATTCGATCTCTAATCTAACTATATATATATATATATATATATATATATATATATATATATATATATATATATATATATATATATATATATATATATATATATATATATATATACACTTGTATGCTGTGTGTTGAGTTCGTCGTTGAATAGTCTGATCTGGTAGGCCGGCTCAGTGTGTCGTTTGTGTTGGCCCAATGAGGTTATATGCACATGGCCCATGCAATGTCTGCTCGATTAGGGCAGAGATGGCTGGCCTTAGTTGTCACCTTGATCCGGTAGATGCGGGATCCCCAATCTACTGTTCCATTTAAGCGAGGGTCACCGCTCCAGCACTGTAACTTCGCAACGAGTAATTTTGATGCAGTTTTTTATCTGTCATCTTATTATTAAGTATTTAACATGAGTTAGTTCTAAATTAAATAATTTTAAAGCTATTTTTTTCATCCTCGTTGTCCAGTATTTAATGCCAATGGGTACCAAATGCGGCAAGATCCCCTTCTGCCACTGCATGGAATTGCGAGCCTTTGTTTTCTGGATGACACTGTTATCGTCCGTGCACCGCAAAGTGGGGACGACGGCTATTAGCGCATTATAAGCGGGCCACGACATTGACGGAAGGTGGGTCCCGTGGAGACCGGTTGGTCGGACCCCACATCACCTTTGCCGTGGGTTCACGGCGTATGATGTGCTACGTGACCGGCCCGAGCCGTTGTAACCTTTTTACTGAAAAATTAAAGCTCAGCAAATTCCTAAGAAGGAACCTCCTCGAACATAGCGCTGATGGACGGCACTTGCATGGACCAAAACCTGATTTGGCGAAGATGGTGCCTGAGTCTAAACTAACAAAGATTGGTTGAATTGTTTTGCTTGGATTAAAAGATCTCTTTGGAACGGAGAATCAAAAGGAGAAACATTGAATATTGCCAAATTTGATCTGATGGATGAATATCCTTCGATCCTTAAATCAAGTGCAAGAAAGACGTAAGAAAAATGCGATGGAGAGTATAATTAAATAAAAGAAAAGCCTATCTAGAGATCCTCGTTCCTTGCATATATATATATATATATATATATAAAAGAGTGAAAGTATATGACACATATATCTTAAAGTAGCAGATCCAAAAAATCAAGAAATTAGATTGCACTAAATTTCATAGAATTTTGATGCTGTTATACTAAAATGATCATAATTTTCTTATCTGATATTAGAATTCTTATTGTGATTCCAATTTAAAAAACTCTTATCGACCGCTATAAGATAGATTTAATTTTAGAGCCTAATTCAATTATTTAATAAATCAACAGAAATCTGAAAGATCATATACGAGTTGATCTTTTTAATATTTTTTCTATTTTAATTAAAATTAGTATTTTGAGTCATTGTTTAAATATATTATGATATTTTTATCAATAAATAAGATTCTTTAGACCAATGTTATGGTCGATTTATTTGAGTTATTGAACTAAAAACTTCAGAAAAGAGTTTCTTTTTTTTCTTTATCATTTTTTCTTATTTCGTGCATCTTCTTTTCCTTTTTTTCAACCAAACACCGCATTAGGCTGCATCAGTTGGTATCAGAGCTTCACGATTCTTGAGTATTGATTCTTTTCTACAGTCCAGATGGTGAATAATGATCACAAGAAAAATCAATCTATAAATCAGATAGTAGAAATCACGCAACGAGAATAGGACCTGATGATTGAGTGTGAAGATTTGAGGAGACATGTGACGGATCTGACAATGCATCTTATGTAGTTAGAACATCGGGACGTGAGATCCAAAGTTGAACCAAAAGATCACAAATCCAAAGAAGATGTTTTAGATTTCAAGAATCTCTTTTACTAGGGTATTTCTAATCGCCAATGTGAAGGCCGTGGCGATTTCTTCAAATAATCAATCCACTGCTTCGACTCCATCAAAATAAATTTATTTGAATATTCAGGCAATTTATAAATGAAGGTATTCTTCAATCAGCTAGACCAAATCGAACGTATCTTCAAATACAAGGAATACCTAATGATAAGAAAGTGAAGCTTGTTGCCTTAAAATTAACGAAACATGCTTCTGCTTGGTGGCAGCAATTGAAAAAAAATTGAAAGTGTAGTGGTAAATCCAAAATCAAAGATTGACGGAAGATTACTTTGGTGTTGATGAAGAAGAAAAATCTATCTTAACTAAAGTCAGAGGCTAGTATCAATCTTTTAATAAATTTTTCTTACGAAAAATTATGGTGATTTCAAACTTGAGGATGGGTTTTTTGTAGCTTGAAAAGTATAATGCAGGCATCCTAGCACGAAAACATCCTGATTTGAAGAATCTGACTCAAAAGATCAAGAAATCGGATTGACTGCACCAAATCCCGTCAGATTCTAATACTATTGCACTAAAACGGTCATAAATTTTTTATCCGATATCAGAATATTTATTATGACCCCATTTCAGAAAGCTCTTTTTAGAGCCTAATTCAACTATTTGACAAGTCAATGGGAGCTTGAAAGATTCTATACGAGTTGGTCTCTTAGTCTTTTCTAATTTTGATTAGAATTAATATTTTGAGTCCTTATTTAAGTCTGTTAAATTTTCTTTTAATCTATAAAATAGGTTCTTTAAGCCAGCGTTATAGTCAATTTATTTAAGTTATTAAATTAAAAACTTTAGAAGAGAATTTTTTTTTCTTCTTGATCATTTTTTCTTGTTTCATGTATTTTTTTTCAACAAATACCGTGCATAAACTGCATCAGTGTGGGATGGTTATCCAATATAGTTAGACACAAGATATGCAAGATGAGTCATGGCCATCTCACAACGTGCTTTCTAAATGCAGGATTATAGCTATTGTGGAATGGGGCCGGTGTGGCCTTGATCTATTTAGGATCGACCACCGACCCATCCCAATAGATCATCTGAGCAAAATGATGTGATACTTCGCCCGTGATTAGCTATAGATCAGCTTAAGCCGACTTATAATTCTGACCGATCTACTGAAGATCGTCTTCTGACAAAATAAGGTAGGCTTTCATATCTCATCCTCGTCGGATTCAGGTTGGCCGCTATTGACACAGAAACTGCTCATCGTCGGGATCAGCTGGAGCGGAGGTGGACGAGGTCACCGTCAGGAATCTGCAAAATAAAGTTTCATCCGGAATCGATGGGGGGTGGCTCCGACAGAACCCTCCGACGATCAAGTCAGCTCTGGCCAACAAGAATGGAGTGCTCGGGATTGAGTTCCGCAGAGCTTAGAGAAGAAGAGGAGAGCTTAAAGCTTAGAAATCAGAGATTAGAGTTAGCATATCTGGAGGATCCTTTTATAGATGGAGCTTGATTGATGGTGATGGCCATATCGTCCGACCGCGGGCCGCTCGGAGCCGCATGAAGTTTGATACGAAGAGGAAGAGGAAGGCATCGTCAGACGGATAGTGGCAGCCATGCTGATGGATCATGGGCTGCATGGAACTGATTACGGAGAGAGTAGTGTTGCCAGTAGTGGTGGCCATGTCGTCCGATCACATTGTCTGTGGCAGACTGATGGCGACAGTTTGTCCAGATTTGATAGCCATGGCTCTAAAAAAGTGGGCATTGATCGGTGGACTTCGGTGTGTATCCATTCCAGAGGAATTTGGATCCCTAAAGGAGTTCGACTGAGGAAAGCTCGAAAGGAGTTCGGTCGGATGAGTGCGGAGAGAGCTCGGCTCTCGCTGGAGTCCGACTGAAGCTCGACCGCTGGAGAGTTCGATCAGTTGAAGGACTTTGGCTAAGGCCCGACCATTGGAAGTTCGAACGAGCTCGACCGCTGAGTAGTTCGGCTAAAGCCCGGTCGCTAAGCAGTTCGAAAGAGCTCAGCTGCTTGTTCGATCGACTGTAGGAGTTCGGCCAAGATCCGTCCGCTGAAGCTCTTTCGTGGCTACCGACCGCATCAGGCTGAGCACCGAACTGAACTTCGGTAGGAGCGGAGTTTATCCCCAACAATAGTTTTTTCACTCTCGAGTTCGAAACTCGAAGAAAGAAAGTGTAGAAAAGGCGACTGCCGAAGTCATCTTCTAGGCTCCGTATTGGTTCAGGTCGAAGCTCGGAAAAGATTTCATCTCCAGCTAAAGTTGATGTTGAAGTTGAAGTTGAAGCCCAAAAAAGATCTCATCTCCAGCTGAGGTTGAAGTAGATCTCATCTCATACGATCGAGGTCGGAGGTTGAGCTCCTTCGGGGGGTGATATTGCCTTCAGCAGTCGAGGCTGACTCGGGGGAGATCTCCTCTCCTGCAGTCGTAGTTAATACGGATACTTGGGAGACATCTTCTCTAATCGAGGTTGTCTCCGATCTTCTCTCTGGCTGAGATTGGCTCCGATCTTTTCTCTGACCGAGGTTGACGTGATCGCTCGGGGAAGATCTTATCTCCTGCTATCGAAGTTGGCCCGGATCCTCGGAGGAGATCTTATCTCCTGCAGTCGAAGTTGATGCGGGCGCTCAGCTCCTGCAGCCGAGTTTGCCTCAAGGAAGATCTTATCTCCTACGATCGAGGTTGCCTCGAGGGAGATCTTATCTCCTACAGTCGAGGTCGGTCCGGATCCTCGAGGGAGATCTTATCTTCTACGGTCGAGGTTGATGCGGGCACTCGGGGAAGATCTTATCTTCAGCCAAGGTTGATGGAGATTCTGTCTTCTGTTAGACTTCGGAGCTCAGATTTAGACTTTGCTCGTACTAGGACGAGGATCTCCTCCTATTTCCAATGGGCTGTGGGGGCACATAAGGATCGTTGTCAGGGCCTCTCTTCCTGTCTCGTCTAAGGTGAACGAGGCCTTCGACTTTGCTCGCGTTAGGACGAGATTTCTTCTCCTGATTCCTAATGGACTGTGGGGGCACATAAGGGCCATTGTCAGGGCCTCTCCCCCCATCTCGTCCTTTATGAACAAGGCCTTCGACTTTGCTCGCATTAGGATGAGATTCTCCTTCTATTCCTAACGGACTGGGGGCACATAAGGACCGTTGTCAGGACCTCTCCCCCTATCTCGTCTAAAATGAATGAGGCCTTCGACTTTTGCTCACGTTAGGACGAGGCTTTCCTCCTATTCCTAATGGACTGTGGGGGCACATAAGGGCCGCTGTTAGGGCCTCTTCCATCATCTCTATCTAAAATAAACGAGGCCTTCGACTTTGCTCGCATTAAGACGAGGCTTTCCTCCTATTCCTAATGGACTGTGGGGGCACATAAGGACCGCTATCAGGACCTCTCCCCCCATCTCGTCTAAAATAAATGAGGCCTTCGACTTTGCTCGCATTAGGATAAGGCTTTCCTCCTATTCCTAATGGACCGTGGACAAGGATCTTCGAAGCTCGGGAGAGATCTTATCTCTGACCGATGTTGGCTCAGTCGCTTGGAAGAGATCTTATCTCTAGCTGAGGTTGTCCACAATCACTCGAAAGGGATCTTCTTATCTCTAGCCGAGGTTGTCAACGGTTGCTTGGAAGAGATCTTATTTCTAGCCAAGGTTGACTCGGTCGCTCGAGAGAGATCTTATCTCTAGCCGAGGTTGTCAGCGGTCGCTCGGAAGAGATCTTATCTCTAGTCGAGGTTGACTCGATCGTTCGGAAGATATCTTATCTCTAGCCGAGATTTGTCATCGATTGTTCGAGAGAGATCTTATCTCTGACCGAGGTTGACTCGGATCGCTCGGGAGAGATCTTATCTCTAGTCGAGGTTGTCATCGATCGCTCGAGAGAGATCTTATCTCTAGTCAAGATTGACTCAGTCGCTCAGAAGAGATCTTATCTCTGATCGAGGTTGTCATCAATCGCTCGGGAGAGATCTTATCTCTGACCGAGGTTGACTCGGTCACTCGGGAGATATCTTATCTCTAGCCGAGGTTGATTCGATCGTTTGGAAGAGATCTTATCTCTGGTCGAGGTTGACTCGATCGCTCGAGAGAGATCTTATCTCTAGCCGAGGTTATCCACGGTCGCTCAGAAGAGATCTTATCTCTAGCCGAGGTTGTCCACGGTCTCTTGGGAGAGATCTTATCTCTGACCAAGGTTGAAGGTCTTTGACCTGCTCGTGTTAGGACGAGGTTCTTCTCTTATTCCTAATATGGTAACTATTGATTGCTTCTTTCCTGTCATCGCATAGTTTTTACATCCAAAAATAATATTATTGAAAGAAAAGAATTTTACCGAGGGAAAGTTACTGACAGTACATCCCCATTTCAGGGTCGTGGGGGCGTTGTTCCTTCAGGTTCTCTTGGGCAGCAAGGCTCGGACCGGGCGACCTCTTGTATCTTATGCTGGCTTTCTCAATTTGGAGCAAGCTTTTTTTGGCTTTATCGCTGGAAGATGACGAATCGCCGATGCACCAAGCTCCTCTCTGAGGTAACGTTGATGATGCCATGAGGCGACCGACCTCGTCGTTTCTGGTTATGACAGCCCTTGGCCGATCTTCTCCTGCTTCAGACTGAGAATTTGCCCAACTGTCCCTTTCTGACAAGCTCTTCAATTTCGTATCGGAGCTGGATGCATTCCTCAGTGTCGTGGCCGTGGTCGCAATGGTAGAGACAGTACTTGCTTCGATCGTGCTTTTATGGGGGAGACCGTAATCCTTTTGCTCTTGACAGCTGGTTCTTAATTTCGATGAGAATTTGAGTTCGAGGAGCGTTGAGGGCGGCGTAGTCGCGGAACCTTTCGGGAGGAGGGCTTCTTCGTGCCTCTCTATTGGGGCTTCCTCGGTGGCGAGCTCGAGGAGTTTGGGCCCGTCTGCTCCCGGATGGAGTCCGTGAGCACGGCCGAACTTTTTGTGAAATCTTCTGCAGAAGAACTTCATGCTTTTTAGTCGGAACTTTCTTGACGACGAGCTAGAGGGGGAGCTCGGCTTGGCTTGCCTGAACTTCTTTCCACCTCTTGTGAATTTTTTGTAGAGGCTTCCTTGGAGACATACTCGAGGGGGAGTTTGGCCTTGCTTGCACTGGGGTGGTCGTGAGCTTTGGCCGAACTTTATTCCGCCTCCTGCAAAATCTTTTTGTGGGAGAACTTTTGCTCTCTATTTCTTCTTCCTAAGGACGATTGGTACGCCCAAATGCTCCTCCTTAGGGTCGGTTCCTCGCATCCTCTTGGCGGATTTGCTGGCAAAATCTCCGTCGGAGGCTGAAATGGGAGCAGATGGACCTGGCGCGAAGGCCGTCGATCGTCGAGTCGAAGCTCTCCTGGAAGGCATTTTCTCTTCAAAAAAGAAAAGAGAGATCTCCGGAGAGGAAAGAGAAAAATCATCATCGAGCTCTCCTTTAAGAACAAAGGAACCTCGGTGGTTCGGACCCTCCTTCTAGCGCCATTTTGTTGACGTAGAAACTGGTCGTCGCTGGGATCAGCTGGAGCGGAGGTGGACGAGGTCGCCATCGGAGACCTACAAAATAAAGTTCCATCCGGAGCCGGTGGAGGGTGGCTCCGATAGGATCCTCCGATGATCAAGTCAGCTCTGACCAACAGAAATGGAGTGCTCGAGAATGAGTTTCGCAGAGCTTGGAGAAGAAAAGGAGAGCTTAAAGCTTAGAGATCAGAGATTAGAGTTAGCATATCTGGAGGGTCCTTTTATAAGCGGAGCTTGATTAATGGTGATGGCCATATCGTCTAGCGGTGGGCTGCTCGGGGCCGCATGAAGTTCGGTACGGAGAGGAAGGCATCGTCAAACGGATAGTGGCAGCCATGCTGATGGATCATGGGCCGCATGGGACTGATTACGGAGAGAGTGGTGTTGCCAGTAGTAGTGGTCATGTCATCCGATCATGTTGCCTGTGGCAGATTGATGGGGACAGTTTGTCCAGATTTGATAGCCATGGCTTTGAGAAAGCGGACATTGATCGGTGGACTTCAGTGTGTATCCATTTCAGAGGAATTTGGATCCCTAAAGGAGTTCGACCGAGGGAAGCTCGGAAGAAGTTCGGCTGGACGAGTGCGGAGAGAGCTCGCCTCTCATGGGAGTCCGACTGAAGCTCGACCGTTGGAGAGTTCGGTCAGTTGAAGGACTTCGGCTAAGGTCCAGCCGTTGGGAGTCTGAAGGAGCTCGGCCACTGAGCAGTTCGGCTAAAATCCGACCGCTAAGTAGTTCGAAGGAGCTCGACCGCTTGTTCGATCGGCTGTAGGAGTTCGGCCAAGACTCGTCCACTGAAGCTCTTCCGTGGCTACCGACCGCATCAGGCTGAGCACCGAACTGGACTTCGGCAGGAGCGTGATTTATCCCCAACAGCCGCCAAGCTACATGAATAGGCTCAAAGCTCGTCAATGATCGACCTACAACCGTTCTTGCTGAAACTGCATCTTCTCCGAATCAGAAAACTTGGATAAAGGAAGAATCTTTCATAATTTCGTCTTCCAAGAATGAAAGAAATATTCCGAATCAATCTAGGGTGACTAACTCAAAAAGTCGTTAGAGTCCAAAACGGATACGATTTCAACTCCTCCCCTATAAATAAAGAGGCTCCGGGATCCTCTAGGTATGCCATTCAATTCGACGCTTTCTCTCCTCATTATTCTCCAATCTCCTAACTTGAGCGTCGGAGGATCTTTACCGGAGAACACTCCGATGGAGACTTTATTGCAGGTGAACGGGCGAAACTCCAGCGAAAGTTCATCCTCGACCTCATATTCTTCGATGGTCGAGCTCCTCCATCCTCGTTGGCCGACCTCAAGCCAGGAGATTCAGGAGCAACAGTTGGTGCTAGAGGGGGGCCTCGATTATTTTTGAGGTTTAATTTTGAGGAAAAAAAGCATGACACCGGATATCATGAGAATCCGAAGGGGAACATCAAACGCGTTTTAGTGTTCTAGTGGTCGGAGGACCTACAATGCTCAACAGATTAATACATCTCCACCATCAATTCAGAAAAATCCACCAATTGTGCCGACGGTCTTATAGGAACAGTATGACACCCTGCTTCATCAGGTGTAGGCACTATCAACTGCCGTAAGAGGAATATAATAGATCGAAGAGCGCTGTCCGACCGAAGAAAATTTAGGTCTGGTCTGGATAAGGCCAGAGGAACGACGCCCCCAAAGCCTTAGGACGGAGGCCAATCATCACAGCTGACCTACTGGTCCTTCTCGTCGAAAATCTGAACGCTCGCCAACACCAATTTCGAGAAGAGGCTCTACTCCGGGCTATGAGACTCCTCAATACCGAGCCACTCGTGAGGATGACATGGAGAAAAAACTCAAAGAGATGCAATGACAACTGGATGCGTTGCGAGAGTTGAGGCAACAAGAAGAGGATTTGGGGTTTAATGTCGGTCCCCCATTCACTCAGAAGATTATGGAAGAATTCTTGCCACGTCGATTGAAGATTCTCAGATGGAGCTTTACGATGGAACGACCGATCCCGTAGATCATTTAGACAGTTTTCGAACTCTTATGCATCTGTAAGGGGCTATCGATGCGATACTATGTCGAGCTTTTCCTTCAATTTTGAGAAAGACAGCTCAACATTGATATTCGAACTTGAAATCCGACTTCATAGATTTTTTTTTACCAGTTGAGCCATCTGTTCGTTGCCCACTTCGTAAGCAATCGTCGGCAACGTCATAACTCTAACTTTCTCGTGAGCATCAGGCAATGGAAGAATGAGGTCCTTCAAGAGTATATCAATCACTTCAATGCAGCCATCATAGAGGATAGTGCCTATGTTCTTTCTTATTATAGCACTGCTCTCAAAAGAATAATGCCACAAACTCCCTAAAACTATGGTTAAGCTTGACCGTAGAGAAGCAGCACCAGAGGCTAAAAATATACCAAGCGAAGTCTGTCACCAAGTCATCAATGAGGATATTGCTGGAGTGGAAGATGGCACGACTAAGAGAAGTCCCTCTCGAAATTAATGTACCCAATTGGCCGAGCCCCTCAACCAAGCCCTCGGAGCGGCGTAGTGGCTGTCACCTTGTAGGCAGGTCCACCCCGCTACAGGGATGTGTGGAATCCCAGAATTTGCATGGTGAAAACCAAAACACCCTAGAACCAGGATGGGTCCAGGCCAACATGAGAGCTCACCAAATGACAAAAGGAAAATTAGGGGCATTAAATTCATGAAAGCATGGCAGCCCCAAAGGCCATTAACGCCTCCCACAACTTGGCCTATAATGGTTGAGGGTAGAAGCCACTTTCCTCCAACGGTTGATGTGCTCGGAAGGTGGAAAAACTACTTTACCCCTTTCCAAAGTCAGCCAAGATGGTTGTTTTGCATATCACGCTTTTGCTAAAAGTCGACAGAAAAGATTGGCTAACTTATACGTGCTGCACTGCGTAGCCATGCACCCTATCAATTACGGAGGCGCATTTTTATGGGCCAATCATCGAGATGAGCTCATGACGATAGATCCTGATGGCATGCACGGCATTAGTGTTACAATGAGATGCGTTAATATTACATGCAGCTCCTTAAAAAGTGCGGCTTCTGATCGATGCAAATCTAGGATTTATTTTATTTTAATAGAAAGCAATATGTTGTCTAACATTCCACAAAAAAAAAACTGCTTATATATCATCATCTAAAAAAATAAATATTCATTTTAAAAATATATATATATATATATATATATATATATATATATATATATATATATATATATATATATAATATGTTTATAGCTGCCGAACATTTTCTTCAGCATTTTTCGCATATTTGATGCGCTCTCAATCTTTGGAAGATGGTTTTCTGCTTTCTATTACTACCGTATGGTTTCTTTTTTTGATTTTAGACTTCTCCTTCATCCTCCTGCATCTATCTACTTTATACCTAAAAAAAAAAAATAATTTGAAAGATAAGCTTTACTATTATTAAATTTTAAAAAATCTTTACAAAAGTACATATAATATACTAATTTGCAAAAACTATGCATAATTTTTTTGAAAAAAAAAGATTTTTTAAAACAATATCTGCATAGCCTAAACCTAGACTTTTAGCGGGCACGACGGCACAACGAAAGTTCAAAGCCGACTAGAATAATCTCCACGAGCAAGTCAGAGACTTTAGACATCACGACGAACAGGTCACTGAGCTATCAAAAATATTAACTTATAATAAATTGAATCAAGGCATATAAATAACGTAAGCTCTTTCATTATCGTGGGCGGACCTTAAGTCAAGAGATCCCTGTCCTCTTAATGATCCTTAAATATCGTTGATGTGCTTATACGTGGTGCTTGATTATATATTAGTCCTGTGGATATGTAGCACTCTACCAGTGATTGGTTGGTCATAGCCATAGCCATCATTAGTTGATGATGACTCTCAGCCGCATGAGACAACATTTAAAATTATGTCTATCTCACTCACCTAGAGATAAATAGGGACGGGCCACACTCCACTGAGAAAAAAGAAGTACAATTCATTGGGAAATGGCATGGGAACCACATGGATCTGCCAGATGAGTATGTTGGAAGTCGTAAGCTTTTAGGTAAAAAGGAGGGAGACTGGTGCGTTAACCACCTAGCAAACCTCTCAACTTTCTAGTTACAACCACGATTCTTTCCTCGTAGGTTTTCGCCTGCTTTTGCATCGCATGGTAAATATTGATGCTGTTGGTAACTACTTTCTAGGTTTGTAATTAGGGTCATTTCCACCTCCTCTAACCTGCAACATCCAAGCCAGCATGGCAAGTAGATGAGATTCAAATATTTTTCCTTCATGATAAATATTCCCACACTTGATGAATTTAACTTCTACAATGCGCCATATATTCATGGTTAAGTAAAGGTTTTGATATGGAAATATTCCAGAACAACCTTCTGGAGTAACGGATTAGCTAGGCAGCAAGTATCCGAAGAACAAAAAAAATATCTCGCAAGTTCAATGGCTCTACTTATAATTTGATATTTTGATAAATAAAAAAAAAAAAGTTACATCAAGGGGTAAAATAAAAAAAAAATCACATATGCTACACCTTAGCTTGTCTCATGTTGCTAATTACGCTTAAAAAAGAATGTAAATGTCCGTAAGATTTCTAAACGCATCCTCCGAAACATTGACGGCAAAGCAAAGGTTTCACATCTAGATGATTTTGACTTGGGGACATCTTAGTACCCTACCAAGAAAGCCGATCCAATTCTTCTGTCCAAAAACAATTTTATATATAGTTAAATATAGGTCAACATAGATATATGCTAATATGGCTGATATATTATTTCCGGTCAAAGTATCATTAAGCTTATATTGTTGGCCGTTTATTTCGCTAACATATATCCTCTGAGCGCTCAATTTTTAATGATCTTAACAGTCAGCGTCATATCTCATGTCACCATTGCTTATTTAGTCCATCCACCTTCCGATTCGGACTTGTCCTTAGATTCATAATCTAATCACATGTGACAGATTATTGGTTGCCCACTGGTACAAGCAATTACGATAAAAGGTGATTGCACAAAAAATTAGATATTATTTTACATTGCAATGGATTGAACATAAAGCTAGCAAATAAGAAAAATATTTTTTCGATAAAGTACTATTTTTTTTCCTTAAAATAATTTTTTTTAATAAAAATATTCTACTCGTAGAAGAATTTTCAGAGAACAAAAAAAAAGCAAAAAAAAAAAAAAATTTCAACATGGCTGTTTGTTAGTGGTATGCGTAAGTTCCAATCTCTACTAATAGATCAATAGCAATTTGTCCTATGGCCTTCATTATCATAAAGATATTTAAAATTCTTTCAATAAATAATGATTATAATTTAGCTCATGGACATATAAAGCTCCGTAATGTAGGTCATATGCAGATGATTATTGAGCAATCAAGGCACATGTCTACTTTATCCATTAATATATGCTGATCTTCATCTTATACAAAGAGCGACCGAAATAACTACATATATATTCATTCTTATTTGCACCACATTATTTTTATTTTTTTTATATTTTTATAATTTCTTCAAAAACCTTACTTCACTCGGACATTGAACATCCAACAATTTTAAGATATTTTCGCTATCATTTTCAAATAAATAGTATCAAATAAAATTTTTCATCCAAGCATAGTTATTATTTATTTTCTCCCCAACTTATCTGATTGAAGTTTCACAGCAAGACAAACTCGCAAAGGACCCATAAAAGAACTCTAAATTAGCCGCATTGCCGGAAGAACAAAGACAGGAAACAATATTGGCATCAGTAAAGATAATAATAAAGTAATTAATATAAATATATCATTTATTTATTTCTCTGGTACGGTTTCCTGGGCTTATCCAGCGAACACATGACTAGGGTTACTGCAGGGTCAGAGAACCATTGCAATTTTACCACCAGCGCCGCAAGGTTACGTGAAAGCAACAATCTAAAATTTCTAAAAAAAGAGTAGTTATCTCTAATTGACGGTCTATTCTAGAGGGAGGTTTGTACGTGACAAAAAAGAATTATCTCTGATTACTGGCCTATTCCATGGAGGTTTGGATACATAAACTTCTCTAACCATACACGCATTTATTAGACTGGCAAGGGGTGAGAACAAAGGTGCCCATTCTGGAGGGTTGAGACTGTATTTTTCGCTTCTTCTGTAATATCAACCGTTGGATCGTATTTTACACAGCACTTAAAGTATTTTTCATCAATCTTTTATCCACGTGTATAGATCTGAAACTGGGTATCGAAAGATCCAACGGTCAACGTCGCGAAAGAAGATGATTCATGAAAAGGTATCATCCGAACGCTGGAGTCACTCACCGGAAAGTGGAAGGGGCTTTATTTGTATGTATATCTCCCGAGATTCCGGCCAGTGAAAAAGAAAAGAAAAGAAAAGAAAAAAGAAAGAAGCAAGAAACTCCACCGTCCTCCCAAAGCGCTGCCGCCCCCTCCCTTTCTCTTTTCTCTCTGTCTCTCTCTCCTACTCGCCTCCTTTTCTTACCTACGCCTCTTTTTGAGATCTAGACTAGAGATTTTGGTGGAATCTTAGCGGCGAAGTCTAGCTCAGGTTGGGCGAGGCGGCGCTTCCCAGGTGAGCTTCTTCAGAATGAGATAGCTTTTCGCGTTTTCTTTCTTTCTTTTTTTTTTTTTTTTTTTTTTTTTTCTCTCTACGTTATTTTTCAATTACTTCCGTCTCGTTCTTTGGGTTCTTGGAGCGCTTGGTTGTATTTTTTGGTCTCGGAAGTGGCGTTTTCGTGCTCGCTTCTGCTCCCGGTAGTGATTTCTTGGAAAAAGCCAGGGTTCTGTGCCGTAGGATTGGCGGCATTGGCGTTTGTCGTTGCTTCGGGGTCTAGATCTTGGAGCTTTTTATGTTCTTTCGCTGGAAAGAAGATTTTGATGCTTGTTAGAAATTGCGAGCGATTCGGAAAAGAATTCGATAAGTTGGGTTATTTGGGATTTTGCTTCGATTTCTTATCCTTTTTTCTCCGCCTTGCAAGTTGCAAGCCAAGAATGGGGCTTTGATGATCGAAGGCGTTGTACGTCTCAAGATTCTAACTTTCATTTTTAATTTCCCTATCTTTATACTTTCCTTTTATTTTGTGGTGTAATATTCTTGCTACTTAATTCTTCTGAGATTAGAAAGAAAAGAGCCTCGTATCTGAAAAGATGCGGAACCTGTTTGAATTTCTTGTGCAGTCGTGAAGGATTTGCTAATGAGTAGGATGAAACTTTGTTTTTCCCCAATAAAATTCTGTTTTTATATGCCAATCTTCCTTTCTCTTTCTTCTCTCCAAACAGGTTTCCTAGGTTTGGTGTTTTAGAACAGGAAGTGTAATCAGCGCATCATGTTGTACGCTTGGATAGCTAGCATTAACTTGAGAATATCTGCATGTGTTGCTGCCGGTTTCATGGTAATTTTTATCATGCCATTTTCCCAGGCGTACACGAATGAACGAGATGGTATGCTATATTCCTAGCTATCTTCGTTATATACAAATTTTTCTGAACATTTGAAACTATATCGTTTTATTTGTCCTTTACTCTGCAGCTTTGATTCCGGTACTGGTTATCTAATGGTATTTCTTCTTCAAGTAATATTATAATTATGTCATTTCTTTTCATCTACTTTCTGTGATCTTTCTTGTTCAAGCATCTGTTGCCTTTATAACGGTGGCTGTGCGTGCTAAGATGTTAGGTGCGGGCCTTTAACCGTTTAATCTGTGTGTGTAGAATTTAGATGCTTGACAAGTGTCAACCTGTCCATCTAAGCAGGTAGGAAATATACATCTCAGCCTTCGTTGTCAGACTGTTTGGACCATATGTCAGCTACAATTAGTGGTCCAATTTTATTCATTCTCTAGGGGAAGCCAGAAAATGAAAAAGAAATTGTATGATGGAGATGGGTCTATCTGGTTGAGATACCACATGTAGATGCGAACTACAGGGAAGAATTTGTTCCTCATTCTGGTTCATGGTTCTGGCTGCAACATCTTTAAGTAACAATGTGTTTCACATACTTTACTCATAGAGATGAAATTTTTTTCCTTCAAATTGTAGCAAATGTGTAAAAGAGAACTCAGAGGAGTGTAAAGATAGTTAATGCAGCTGAAATTACCACGCAAGCAATAGGATTAAGGTAGATAGCCCTTGAGATACTTCAAATACCAGATGCAGGTGATGTTTTGATCGATAAAAGGTCGGTTTACAGGAAATGCCTCGGCAGGTGAAGATCCCCAATCAAGAGAAGTGGAATTATGTAGAAAATTTGAACCCTGGAACTCTGTATGCAATCAGATACTTACAAAGGTTTCATTTCTATACTATGCATGTAGCTATGCTGTTTGATATAAGCAAATGGAATATGTTCAAGTACGTATTTTTCAATTACAAGCTGACAGCAGGAGCTAAAAACAATCATTCAGCGGAACCATAAATTTTTATGTTGCTTATAATTCAAAATGGTCCAATGAATGAGAGAGCATGATCCAATAATGAGTTCAAGAAAATATAATGTTTCTTCTTCCTGTTGCTTTTCTTTGTGAAGTTGACTGTGTAAAAAGGTGGTACCATAAAGGTCACATATATCTTTGTCAGTAATTAGCCTTTTGTCTATATAGCATCAAGTATCTTTTATAAAGTCTCATTTAATTTTACTTCATACTTGTTTCTTTTTGTCAGTGTGCTATATTATGTTGATTACATGATTTTATTCTTAGAATAACAAGAAGTTATGGGTTTTTATTTTTGTCTTATGGGGACACACACAAATTACTAGTAGCTGATTTTTCGGATTTTCTTATAGCTACACATTCTGTTTACAGTTTATATCTTCTAAATCTTGTTTTCCTTTTAGTTTATGCCATAAATAGCTTGTATGGTGCACTGGGCTCACCTCCTCTTCCTGGATGGATCTCAAATGGAGGAGACCCCTGTGTAGAGGGCTGGCAGGGTGTCCAATGCATGGACTCAAATATAACTGGAATGTACGGTGATTTTCTTGCTAGCGATTTTTTTCCCCTTAAGCAAGCTTTTAATTCATGTTTCTCATTAATTTAATTTTTGATAGAGTGCTCAATGGCGCAAACTTGGGAGGACAACTTGGTGATGAATTAGGCAATTTTACTTCGATATTAACGATGTAAGTTGCGTCACTGTAAAATCTCATTGTTCTATAAACATGATCGGGGAGTTGATTTTATGTTGCAATTGCATCATTGTGGAGACAAATTGCTGCACAATGCTTCTTCAGCAGCAAAAATTCATTTTGTTGTTCATGTAAGTCTGGATAGATCATCATGGATTAAATTAATGATTTTTTTTTAAATAAATTTTACAGAGATCTGAGTAATAATAATATTGGCGGAGGTATACCAGAATATCTACCTATTACCATGCAGAGATTGTATGTCTTGAGCCAAATCATCAAAATCCTGTGAGAGAATTCTGTTCAGTCTTTGTGTGTTGTCATTTTGATTGGAAATTTGTACTTTCTTGTGTTGTGGCAGTTTTCTTTCAGCTAACCAGTTCACAGGAAGCATCCCAAGTTCTTTGTCAAAGTTAACGCTTTTGACAGACATGTAATCCATACAAATGGCTATAGCTTTAGCTATCTTTTGGATTAATAGCTACTATGGTTGGTTATCCTTTTTTTTTTTTTTGATTTTTGTACCCTCCAGGTCAGTCAATAACAATCATTTAACTGGAGAATTGCCAGATGCTTTCCAGTCTTTGATTGGTCTAATAAATCTGTGAGCTGCTTTACCCTACGCAAGTCATCTCTTTTGTTCTTCTGCTTTTCTTTTTACTTTATTGACTATTGGAATTAAAACTTCAAACTAGGGATCTTTCTTTTAACAACTTGACTGGGCAACTTCCATCTTCTATGGGGAGCTTGTCATCTTTGACAACATTGTAAGTATTTTTGTTGTTCTGTCTATTAGTTTTATTTTCATGAAGATATTAAATCTTAAGAATCTTTTGTTTTGTAGGCATGTGCAGAACAATCAGCTTTCTGGGACCCTTAATGTATTGGAAGATCTTCCTCTCAAAGACTTGTACTTCCCACGCTTAAACCCCCCCCCCCTCTCCAACACACACACACAAAAAAAAAAAAGGAAACACCCCCACAAATATGCACACCACGACACCCCACCATCACCAATGCGCGCACGCGTACACAAAAATCATTGCTTCTTTTGCCAGTGTCTTGAGAGGCGGAATTGGTCAAGGCAGTTGAACTCTTTTCAATAAGACAAGGCAATTTGGTACTTAATCATATTTCTTTCTTCAACAAATATAAAGAATCATGAGCTGAAGTATTTATCTGGAAAAAAAGAAGATATTAAGATCATAATTAAGTTGATGCGAGTGTGGAACTCTATGATAGAATTCGGACTAAAATCCACCCATTTGCTTATACATTAGTGTTGTTTTGAGAAGAGCTTATACATCAAATTTGATGTACTGAAATCGGTCTACTCTTTTATTTTTTAGTCTTCTTGGCATTGAGCTCATGCCAATCTGAGCCCACTTCAGTTGGTCTATTGAAGGAAAAACCTGTTTTTCGACATAGAATCGTTCAGATCTGATTGAATTTGAAAAAATATTTTAATTTTTTTCTAAAATCCTAATCAGATCTGAGACTTCTCGGATATGATAACAGAGATCTAATATTAAAAATTAAAAATAAAATTAAATCAGATTTAATTTCAAGTATCTGATTTGGTAATCTAATTATCCTGCGATGATCCTGTTGATTTCTGAGGTTCTGAAAGGAGCCATACACACACTTGGCCTCTACCGGTATCCACTCAGGTAGGATCTAAATATTTTTTCCTCGTGAATCTCTCCTCTAAAAATCAAATCTGGATCTGATTTGAAAAGCCTTCAAAATGACTTCTGAGGGTAGCCTGTTCATCTCACAAACACCGTCGCGTAGATGCTGAATCTTGTGTACAAAACCTTGGACCTTCAATTCAGATTTGTGCATAACTTTTTAAGCATGTAGAAGAGAGGGAGAGAGAGAGGATAGAGGGGGCGTGGATATTAGAGGGAAAGCTCCTTTGGGTGTGGAAAAAATAAATTATGTTGAGGCAATTTCGTGACAAGAGTTCTTATACAAGATATGGCGCCTTTTTGATCAAAAATCTTATTAATTCGACCATTGGGACTCTTGGACCTGATCTCCACGAAAAACCCCAGATTCCATCTGATTTTGACGCCAAAAATCCATCTGAAATGTGGCGGCATGAAAGGATAAGGAAGAGTCCATGTGCGTCTAGGACTCTTCCCTCAAGAGTTTGATCCAAATCATACTCTATCAAAACCCAGTCTGGGCATCTCCAAAAATCACGAAATTTTGCACACCCAAAGTATAACTCGTGCCCTATCACATATCCAAAAATTAGAGCAAAATAATTTTTAGAGTATTTTCTAAAATTCTCTGATCACGTGATCCTCAATTTTCTCAATTGGGTGAACTATTGATCCTAGTCCAATTGCACTAGGAATGAATTTAATTTTCATAATTAATCTGATTTGGACTTGTTCCAGTCAAATGAAAATAAACTCATTCAAGATACAGGAATGAGTCAAATCAAATTCGACTCGGTTGCGACGAATCAGAAAGATTACAGAAGAAGAAAGTCAAGCTTAATCGTGTGCTAGCACGATTACCTTGAACCTAATTGGATCTAATTCAAATCAATCAAATTAGGTTAGCTCAATTGATGACATCCAGATCCAAATCCTTATTTGTGTGATCCAGTTAGGTTCAGTTTCGTATGGTAATGAGACATATCGTGATCTCCATCATCGACATCATTGAAACATCTTTCGATGAATCAAAACTTTTCTAATTCATACAATTAGAATGATCAATCATCAAAATCATTCTAATTGCTCCCAAAATCCACAAGTATATGGTGGCAATCCATCAGAACTGAAAGTGAACCTCTCGGTGCAGCTACCTATGATTGGGTTCTTCTATACTGAGCTTCGATAGGATTAGGGTTAAGATGAACTCGTCAAACCCAATATCTGTTATATGAATTAATCATTCGATTCGAGTTCTCTATAAAATCCTTATAGAAATTCTTTCTATCATCTTCACTCTGCTATGGCCATGGGCTTATGGACTCGATTCTCATGATCGTCATAGGGCTACTCATCTACCGAGGTAGATAGATCTCTTATTGGTACAATCCAATTCCTACAATAAACGTACTATAGCCAACATATACCTCAGGATTTCGAATGGCTAGGAGATCGAGTTATGCTGTATTCAAACAAACAACACCCTAAGGTGAATTGCCGATGCACCTCAGGTCAAAGAACCAGATACTACTGCAACATCAAGCCAGTCATCGACGAGAAGGTAGATTTTCTTATGAATGCTCGAGGTGGTCACGCTTAGTGCCCTCGTTCTCTAACGAGTACCTGTACTCTCGCTCCGGTGTCTCCACACCGTAGACTCAAGAATCATCTACTCAAAAAAAGCGATCGTACATCAATCTTTCGGATCAATCACCATCCTCGTGATGAACCTACGGTCGGAAGCGGTTTATGAGTTAATTATGAAAATTCATGTCTTAAATTTTCAACTTTTTGAAAATATGAATTATCATTACCATTAACTCAAAGGATGTATCACATACATTTTAAATACATACTGTGATAGAAAATAATTTTTTTATTAATTTATAGTCAAAATTACAAAATTACCCTTAGAAATGTATTACAAATGTTAACCAATCTGGCTTCTAGGGCACACATCTAATAAACTCTCACTTAACCTAAAGCCAATTGACTACAAATCTAAGTCTCATCTTCTCAAGGTGGATTTCGATCTTCTGCTGGCCTAAAGGCTTCATTAGTGGATCTGCCGTATTGTCCGCGGAGTCGACTTTCTTGATCTCGAGGTAATCGCGGATGAGGTGGAATCGCTGCTCGATGTGCTTGGATTTCTGATGAGACCTCGGCTTTTTAGCTAAGGCTATGGCACCATTATTGTCGTAGTACAGAGGGACGGCATCTGATGGCATCACTCCGAGTTCTATGGCAAACTTTTTGTACCAGAATGTCTTCTTTGCAGCTTTCGATGTAGCGATATACTCTGCTTCTATGGTGAAATTTGCTATCACAGTCTGCTTGGAACTCTTTCAGCTGACAGCACCATCATTACACACAAACAGACTATCGGATGTCGACTTTCGATCATCCATATCAGACATAAAATCTGAGTTTGTATAATCCTGAACCTGGAGTTCTCCATTACCAAAAATCAAGAACACATCCTTAGTCCTTCTCAAGTACTTAAGGATACATTTCATAGAAGTCTAGTGCTCTTCATCTGGATTCGACTGATATCTGCTCGTGACACTCACAGCATGGTGATATCAGATCGTATACATAGCATGGCGTACATAAGGCTTCCTATTGCCGAAGCATAAGAGATCTTGCTCATGTGTTCAATCTCCTCAGGTGTGTTGGGACACATCTTCTTAGAGAGATGAATGTCATGTCTGAAGGGCACCAATCCCCTCTTGGAATTTTTCATGCTAAATCTCTTTAGTACCTTTTCTATGTACATCTTTTGTGAGAGACCCAGCATCCTATTCGGTCTACCTCTATAGAATTCCTACAATAAAGGATGCCTCTCCTAGGTCTTTCATAGAGAACTCTTTTGATAACCATATTTTAACTATGGTCAATATGAAAATATCATTCCCAATAAGGAGGATGTCATCCACGTACAGTACGAGGAAGACAACAGTGCTCTCACTGATCTTTTTGAATACACTGTTCCTCCTCGTTCTTGATGAATCCAAACGATTTGATCACATCATTGAAACGAGCATTCTAGCTTCTAAATGCTTGCTTAAGTTCATAGATGGATCTTTGCAGCTTGCAAACCTTGTGATCAGCATCACTGGATGTGAAACCTAATGGCTGTTCCATATAGATATCTTCCTCAAGATATCCATTTAAGAAGGCCGTTTTCACATCCATCTGCCATATTTCATAATCGAAATAAGCTGCAACAGCAAGCAATGTGCGGATGGATTTAGCATGGCTATTGGTGAGAAGGTATCTTGATAGTCAATGCTTTCGCGCTAATTTTATCCTTTCGCCACTAAACCTAGCCTTGAATATTTTCACATTTTCATCTGCACCTATCTTTCTCTTGTAGATCCATTTACACCCAATAGGTACTATATCTTCAGGTGGATCTACCAAGGTCCAGACTTGGTTAGAGTGCATTGAGTCAATCTTTGACTTCATTGCCTCTAACCATTTCTCGGAATCGATATCTAATATCGCCTCATCATAGGTTTTTGGATCATCATCATGAACCTCATTTTCCATGAGGAACATTTCCTCTACATCCTCTGAAATAGTACCTAAGTATTTTTCAGGAGGACTGAAAAATTCTTTCTGACTTACGAGGTGGAGATAGTGATTGGACTGGCTCAATCTGATTGGGTTTCATAGGATCCTTAGCTTGTTGCTCGTGGGAGATTTTTTTCTCGAGCCTAATCTATCTTTCGATGTCATCATCTTGAATAAACTATTTTTCAAGAAAGATGGCATGTCGACTCACAATCATATTGTGGTCTTCCGGAATGTAAAAATAATATCCTAATGACTCTTTAGGATATCCTATGAACCGAGCTCTAAAGGACCTATACTCTAACTTGTCCGCCTGTTGTCTCTTGATATGAGTCGGACAATCCCAAATTCTGAGGTGACTCAGACTTAGTTTCTTATCACACCATATCTCATACGGTGTGGTAGGAACGGTTTTAGAGGAAATCCTATTCAGTAAATATATAGCGATCATTAGACTATGTCTTCAAACAAATTTAGGGAGGTCCGTGAAGCTCATCATAGATCGGATCATATCTAATAAGGTTCGGTTTCTCCGTTCTGAAATCTCGTTGAGTTGAGGTGTTCCAAGTGGAGTCCATTGAGAGATTATGCCATTTTGCTTAAGATAGTCTAGGAATTCTTGACTAAAGTATTCACCTTCTCGATTTGATCGAAGAATCTTAATGGATTTTTTAGTTTATTTTTTTACTTCATATTTGAATTCTTTAAACATTTCAAAAGCTTCAGATTTATGTCGCATCAAATACACATACCCGTACCGAGACAAATCATTGATAAAAGTGATGAAGTAGACATAGTTGCCTCTAGTCGGCACATCAAATGGACCGCATACATCAGAATGTACTAGGGCAAGTAGGTCTGTGGCCCTTTCCCCATGTCCTACAAAAGGGAGCTTGGTCATTTTGTCATGAAGGCATAATTCACAAATCGGATATGACTCGGAAGTCAACGAACTCAATAGTCTAGATTTCTTCAATTTGTTAATCCTATTTTTCGCTATATGATCTAGCCTAAGGTGCCATAGATACCTATCATTTAGACTATCCCTAGGTCGTTTTGATCCTATAGCATTCACGTTTTGCTCGATATTGAAAATAGAAACATCAATATGTAACTGATAGAGACCATTTATAAGGTAACCACTTGCAATTTTATTTCTTTCATAAAGAATATTACAATGGTCCTTAAGAAAACTAATTATATAGCCTTCTTATGCTAAACATGAAACAGAAATCAAATTTCTGTTTACTGCAGGCATGTAAAAACAGTCTTTAAGAATTAAATCTAATCCTAACGGTAATCGCAGAGGGTAGGTTCCCACGGCCACTGCAGCAACTCTTGCTCCATTTCCGACGCGTAGGATTATCTCACCATCCCTCAGCCTCCTGCTATCCTCAAGATCCTGCATAGAAGTGCATAAATGAGCAATAAAATCAAAGTCAAGCACCCAACTGGATGCGGAAGAAACTGTAAGGTTAGATTCTATAACTAGCATACCTCCAAAAGGACCTGCCTTCTTGTTCTTCAGGCTAGCCAGGTATAAGGGGCAGTTTCGTTTCCAATGATCGTCTGTGTTGTAATGAAAATATTTTTCTTTGTCAGTGGCCTTCTTCTTCGGCTCTGCCTTCTTCTTTCCACCATCCACCTTTTGCTTCTTCACGGACTTCTTCTTTCTAAAAGATTTTTTCTTAGAAGAAGTCCGCTCCACAGCAAGTACTGAGCCTTTAAAACCTTTTATAGAAAGCTCAGCAGTAACCAGCAGATTCATAAGTTCTACCAGAGTATTCCGTAGTTTATGCATATGGTAGTTCATGATGAACTGCCCATATGCATCAGTCAAGGATTACAGAATTATATCAATCTACAAATTCTTGTCCAACTTGACACCGAGCTTCAAGCTCTTCTAAGTTCTTGATCATCATCAGATAATGATCTTGGACCGACTGTCCATCATGCATTTGAGCCTTAAAAAGTCTTCTGGTGACTTGATATTTGGCTGTGCGACTTTGTTCACCAAACAACTCTGCAGGTGAGCCAACATTTGACGGCTAGTCTTAATGTCTTCATGTTGGCGCTGGAGCTCATCAGACATTGAGCCCAATATATAATATTTAGCTTTGTTATTATCATTCGTCCACTTCTTTAGAGACGCTCTCTGATCAACGGATGGATGGACTGGTAAAGTAGGAGGGTCCTATTTCAACACATGAGTCAACTTCTTGGAATCCAAAACAATTTTAAAGTTCTGGAGCCAATTCTTGAAGTTGGGTTCGGTTAGTCTATGGGTGTTCAGGATACGGGCTAGTAGGTTGGACGCAGATATTTTTCTATAAAGAGTCAAAGTTTTTAGTTAGATTTTGTAATTAGACTTAATCAATTTGTTTAGAAATTTTATTTTTAAATAAATTAGGCTCTCACTATTTTTTCGGATCCCTACACTCATTGGGTAGAGATGCGAAAATCTTCGTGATCGATTGATTTCTAGTGGGTGGTGCGGTCCTACCGACTGGCTCACCATCTCACCTAACAGTTATTGGTGATGGGTCAACTAATGAGTGGACAATTCTTATTCAATAATTCTCTAATCATGGTGCACCTAATCTTGGTCTCTAATTCATGAATCTTATCGTGTCTGGAATATTGATCCACTCCTTAATTAAGTCAAATCCACCATTTGCACGAATTGGATTTCCGATTGGGTCCCTCATCGTATTCGAAATATTGAGCCCAACTCATCCTCCAACCCATAGCATCCAATGCCTAATAGATATAGTTGCGTCTTTCCGGTGCAATTGAGCTACTGTAACCAGTCGAGAATAATCAACCTCGGGAAGGGTTCGCACATCTACAACAATGGAAGACCAATTGACTTAATCTTTTCTTAGGAAGATTCAATTTAGGTCTCTTAGATTTGACTCAGTCATAACGGTTATGACAAGCCTAGTGGCATGGGTTAGCTCGAACTGTTAGCCACCTTAAATCAGAACTGGGTTGACACAAATGATCAGGTAAATGAGACCGGTGGAAGGGATATGCCATTAACTCGACAAGAACGCATTCAGGTCGAGTAGCTCTCAATTAAAAACCAATCGATCGTATCTGCTAAACTTATCTTAGACACTAAATTGTCGAACCAGAATTAATCGGATTAGCCTACAATTCAGGCTCGAACTATGAAGTCAAATTAGGTCTTAATTGGATCGATCACATGTGGCTGTGAGTCGACCTTGACCCAGACTTACAATTATTGGGCTGGTCAATTCTAAGCACTCTTCATCTCACGTAACCAACTCTTGATTCGGTTTTATCAATCGCTAGACCTAATTGAGCTACCCAAGCTCGAATCCAATTTTATGAAAATGTCTTAGATCTGAAAATTCTCAATTTTAGATCTAATTAGTTTTATAATCTTAATTCTTAATTAAGTTTGGGTTCATAAATAAAAACATGCATCAAAATCCTAGGGTTTCAGGATCTAAATTTTGTAGAAAAATAAGTTTTGATTTTTGATTAAGGACGAACGCGCAGTACCTCTACACGCCATAAGAACACCCCATTGAATGGAAGGAGAGGGCCTTTAAATCCTATTTTGTTCTTATGACCGGACGGCCAAGAAAAACGTCTTAATCAGAAATATAATTGAAACTACAAAACTAGTTAGATCTCGATCATATATCACATATATATATATATATATATAATTAATGATCTAACTAATAAATCTCATGTATCATCACTAAATTAAACATGCATATTTTTCAGATCTAAAATATCATATATAACATCTGAAAAATAGATTTAAATTTGATCATATCAAAACAAAACTATTCTAGACAATTTGTAGAACTATTCTACAACTAATCTAAACATGCATATTTTCATATCACATATGAATAAATTAAAAATTAAAAAAATTTATTTTCTATTTTTTAGATCTAATTACAACAATTATAATATCAAAAAAATAAAAAATTAAATAGATCTAAAATTATATTTAATTAAATTAATAACATGATTATACTAGACTATACATAGAACTATTTTATTCCCAGTCTAGTCATGCATCTCATACATATTAGATCTAAATGATTTAATTTTAATTTTCTGATTTCAGATCTAATCACATCTGATGTGATATCTGAAACTTTTTAATATCATATTAAAAATAAAATAAAATTATATCTAAAATAGATCTAAAGAACTGCAATTTGGCTCTGATACCGGTTGAAGAAAAAATCTGTTTTTTCGGCATAGGATTGTTTAGATCTGATTGGATCTGAAGAAATATTTTAATTTTTTTTTTCTAAAATTCTAATCAGATTTGAAACTTCTCGGATCTGATCATAGAGATTTGATATTAAAAGTTAAAAATAAAATTAAATCAGATTTAATTTTAAGTACCTGATTTGGTAATCTAATTGTCCTGCGATGATCCTATTGATTTATGAGGTTCTGAAAGGAGCCACGCACGCGTCTGGTCTCTACCGGTATCCACTCAGACAGGATCTGAACATCTTCTCGTGAATCTCTCATCCAAAAATTAGATCTGGAACTGATTTGAAAAGCCTTCAAAATGACTTCTAAGGGCAGTCTGTTCGTCTCACGAATACCGTTGCGTAGATGCTGAATCTTGTGTCGAAAATCTTAGACCTTCAACTCAGATTTGTGCCTAACTTTTTAGGCATGTAGAAGAGAGGGAGAGAGAGGATAGAGGGGGCGTGGATATCAGACGGAAGGCTCCTTTTGGTGTGGAAAAAATAAATTAGGTTGAGGCAATTTCGTGAGAAGAGTTCTTATACAAGATATAGCACCATAAATAGTCCTTTTTTAACTAAAAATCTTATTAATTCGACCATTGGGACTTTTGAACCTGATCTCCACGAAAAACCCCAGATCCCATATGGTTTTGACGCCAAAAATCCATCTGGAAGATGGTGGCATGAAAGGATAAGGAAGAGTTCATGTGCGTCTAGGATTCTTCCCTCAAGAGTTTGATCCAAATCAAATTCTATCAAAACCCAGTCTAGGTACCTCCAAAAATCATGAAATTTTGCACACCCAAAGTATAACTCGTGCCCTATCACATATCCAAAAAATAGAGCAAAATATTTTTTAAAAAATTTTTTAAAATTCTCTGATCATGCGATCCTCAATTCTCTCAATTGGGTCAACTATTGACCTTAGTCCAATTGCACTAGGAATGAATTTAATTTTCATAATTAATCTGACCTGGACTTGTTCTAGTCAGATGAAAATAAACCCATTCAAGATACAAAAATGAGTCAAATCAAATTCAACTCGATTGCGATGAATCAGAAAGATTACAAAAGGAAAAAGTCAGGCTCAATCGTGTGCTAGTACGATTATCTTGAATCTGATCGGATCTAATTCAAATCAATCGAACTAGATTAGCTCAATTGATGACATCCATACCCAAATCCTTGTTTGTGTGATTCAGTTAGGTTCAGTTCTGTTTGGTAACGAGAAATATCTCTATCATCAACATCATCGAAACATCTTTCGATGGATCAGAACTTTTCTGATTCATACAATTAGAATGATCGATTATCAAAATCATTCTAATTGCTCCTAAAATTCACCAGTATATGGTGGCAACCCATCAGAACTGAAAGTGAACCTCTCGGTGTAGCTACCTGTGTGATTGGGTTCTTCTATCTTGAGCTCCGATAAGATTAGGGTTAAGGTGAACTTATCAAACCCAATATCCGTTATATGAATTAATCATTCGATTCGAGTCCTCCGTGAAACCCTTATAGAAACTCTTTCTATCATCTTCACTCTGCCATGGCCATGGACTTATGGACTCGATTCTCATGATCATCATAGGGCTACTCATCTACCGAGGTGGATAAATCCCTTATTGGTGCAATCCAATTCCTACAATGAACGTACTATAGCCAACATACACCTCAGAGTTTCGAATGGCTAGGAGATCGAGTTATGATATATTCAAACTACAACACCCTCAAGATGAATTGCCGATGCACCTCAGGTCAAAGAACCGGACATACTGCTGCAACATCGAGCCAGTCATCGACGAGAAGGTAGACTTCCTTATGAATGCTCGAGGTGGTCACTGTCCTCATTTTCTAACGAATATCTGTACTCTCACTTTGGTATCTCCATATCGTAAACTTAAGATTCATCTACTCAAAGGAAGCGATCGTACACCAACTTTCCAGATCAATCACCATCCTCGTGATGATCCTACGGTCGGGAGTAGTTTATGAGTTAATTATGAAAATTCATGTATTAAATTTTCAACTCTTTGAAAATATGAATTATCATTACCATTAACTCAAAGGATGTATCACATACACTTTAAATACATATTGTGATAGAAAATAAATTTTTTATTAATTTATAGTCAAAATTATAAAATTATTCTTAGAAGTGTATTATAAGTGTTAGCCAATCTGACTTTTAGGGCACACATTTAACATCTATGATCCAAATTATCATTAGAATAGATGTTTTCCATCAAAGTGGTCAAGACCACCGCACAAGTGGTTGGTTTTGGCTGATACTTGTAGACTGGTTTCCATCGTTTCTCATCAGTTCAGCCAAACCACTTCATTTTACTTTTGGCGTGTCATTTTCTGTTTCACTTTAGTGAATGCCCAGTTGGCTTCTATGTGAGAGCAATTTGTTTCGGAGATGGTCATAATAAGTGAAATGAGCCTGAAGTAGGTAAAAGCTGCTCTGGCATCCCATTATATATAGGCATCTAAAGCGGGGAAAGGAATTCATGTAAAGTATTTTGTTAATTATGAAAGTTTTTAGTATAAGCTCTCATGCATGAAGTCCACCTTGGAGACCTGCTTCTGCCATAGAAAACCATTAAAGATAAGAATCTAGACATGTTTTGTTATACCATTCTCTACTCTCTTGTAGACTTCTACATTTTCCAGTTGTGGAATCTATAGATGAACCCAAATGCTGGAAACAAAAGATGCTGAGAGTAGAAGCGTAAACAGCTGATGAAGCTATTACAGGTACATGGTATCTTCATCTGCTTTTGGTGGTGGCTTGTCAGCAACTTGCAGTGCCTTATTTACCTTTTCTTTCTCCTGAGGTTTAGAGAAATATATTTCTCCTTTCTACAGGTGGTGCCCTAGAAGTTAGAACCCTTCAATGTTTTAAACCTGAAGCCTGTGGATAGTTTCTTAGAACTCTCCTCCTCCTCCTCATCTGTGTATTGACTAATCATATTGCTCAAAGAAAGATCTGATTTCAAATTTTACATGCCCCTTAAAAACATGTAATGTTTGAGCATTCCATGTTTGTTCCTCCTTGTACGATGCATGTGCCTTGGTACAACTGCCTCTGTCTTGCACCTCATTCCATTTTTTAAAGTCACTTTGGCTATCTTTAGGACACCTACAAACTGATGCACAGGTCTTTTACTTATAGGAGCTTTCCACTATGTGCTTTTAATTTTAAATTTTTTTTTATAAACGTTAACAGGAATATAGAAAGTAATCTGTTCTCCGGACCCGTGCCCGTGAAGTTACTGAATATTCCAAATTTCAAGTAAGGGCCTTGTTTTACTTGTATTTTGTTTATTTTTTCTTGGCTCTGATATATTCTTTGGATGTGCTGGAATCATAATGAATGCTAAATTTGAAATTCCAGTATACCAAAAAATATTCACCAAATATTCTATGTTAATTTTTAGCCCATTTTAATCATTGTGTGGAAATCCAATTAACTGCAGAAACAATTTTCTTTTTTGCAAACTCTCAATTAATGAGTCTGCTATGCAGAAAGGATGGGAATCCATTTAATACCAGTATAGTGCCATCATCAATGCCGCCACAACCATCATCACCTCTTTCAAAGGCACCACCTGTTCCTCGTACCATGCCTGCAAACTCTTCCGATGGACCATCTGCTCAACAAAGTGCCCCACCAGGGAAAAAGAAACACCTTTCAACCATGAGGGTTATCGGATATGTTCTTATTGCGGTGGTTTTATTTATCGTTGTAGTGCTGATGGTGATCTTTTGTATGTCAAAATACCAAGAAAGAAAGTCTAAGCATGGTGAATTATATAAAAGTCAGGTAGGGAGGGTTAGTAAAGGATCTAAGGAGCCTCGAACCAAAGAGCATTTGATCATGCCAAAAGATGAAGTTAAAGAATGTAAGCTTTCCACCCTCCATAAACTTTGAATTATTAGATTTTCTGGTTCTGGTTTTTTCCTTTTAAACTATGAATCTGGGAAATGATTGCCAGCAGTTGCAAAGGAGGTTCCTGAGGAACGGAAGAGGGATACGAGGATTACTGGTTAGGTCCATTCTACTTGATCATCTGTCAGCATTTGTTACTTTTGCTAGTTCATCTACATAAGAGATAACTTATAAATTATCACTGGCAGTTCCAGAGGAGACATTTGAAAAACAGAAAGAACATGTAATCGAAATGGAAGGGACAAGCATTCTTGTAATGCCACCACCTCCAGTGGAAAAAGTTATTGTGAATCCCATTGCCCCTGCTGAAAATATTGCAAGGAGTCCACCACCTGAACAGATATGTCCCCCAACTTCTGCGATATCCTTTTCCGTTGCATCTCTTCAGCAATATACAGACAGTTTTACAGAAGAAAGTCTGATCAGAGATAGTAGGCTGGGCAAAGTATATTTGGCAGAGCTTCCTGATGGAAAGGTACTCCTTCTGAGTATGAATTTCACATTTTTTTTAAAAAAAACTTCAGAACGTGCTATTGAGCAGAACAGGGAGGTATTGTCTGTTGCATTAATTCAGATCTGGTGAAGCTTATTGAATCTCCGTAGGTCAAAAAAATGTGGTGCTTTTGATGTTTGTTCAAACATGGGCATTATCTTGATAATGAACCCTCAATTTTAACAAAGATTATTAAATTCTAATTATGAAAATTCAGTGCTTCATAAAGTTCATTATCCTTGATCACTCGCTTTTGTAGATCAAAATCTTAATGGTGGGATTTTCTTTCTCTATGATGTCACATTTGATCTGAAACAGTAAATTGATTAACTTAAATTTTTTACATGTTCTATCATGCACTGCCAGTCTTCTATAATTGTAAACCTTAACTGTAAGTCCAATCTTTCATGGCTAACTTTATGTGTACTACTGTTCTGTATGGTTTGGTAAGCCCCCATCCCCCACCTTGTCACCACCATGAAAAAAGGAAGAGATGATTTTTTTTGTACATATGTATAAGCTGCTTTCTCATTTTTGTTGGGGATCATACCACTGCTCTTACATCTAACTCTATGGCCACTCTCAGTATGCACTATAATTGGTAAAATTTGAAATATTAATTCATATGATGTAAATAGGAATGCAATATCAACTCCATAGCCTCGCTAAAAGATAACGATGGTTGTTATCTTCTTATAATCATAAGATGTGATATTAGTGCCCTTATCTGATAGCTATTTTTACTGTACAGCTATTGGAAGTTATGAAGATTGACAATGTGAACTCAAGAATACCAGTCGATGTGTTTCTAGAGCTGGTAGCAAATATCTCTGAACTTCGGCATCCTAACATTGTTGAGCTTGTGGGTTATTGTGCGGAGTTTGGACAGCGTTTACTTGTCTATAAGTACTTCAGTAGAAAGACCTTACATGATATACTTCACTGTGGAGATTATCTCAACAGGAAATTATCATGGAATGCCCGTCTCCAGGTTGCCCTTGGAGCAGCAAAAGCATTAGAGTAAGAGGGACTTTTCTTTTGTTAATAATGGTTTAGAATTATTTTCTTTTATAGAACATCTGTTTTTGTGCTGAAGGTATCTTCATGAAGGCTGTCAACCACCAATTGTCCATCAGAATTTTGAGCCTGCCAATGTTCTTATTGATGATGAGCTGGCTATACGTGTTTCTGAATGTGACCTGGCTTCACTAATGTCATCCATCTCAGTGACTCAGGTGAGCTTTTGTAATAAGATATTGTGTATACGGGTCTTACTGTTTTATTTAATACATGATTGCTTAATTTAAATCTAAATGATTGTTTTGGCTGAAGAAAATCAAGCAACCATATTGTGCATAGGTCAGAAAACATATAATTGGAATTCAACAAATACTTTCTCAAAAGCAGTGATAAGATTGATGTGATGTGCCACATGAGGGTGATGATACATGTACTGGCCATACTCTGACCAAGCACACATTTATAAGAATGCTAGAATATGTTTGACATTAGGCATTCTATGAAGACATCAATACATGTATTTAATGCTTCTTAACCTTTACCAGCAAATCTTATTTATTTGACTTTATGGGTCAATATACAATCCATCAGAACTTGAGAATGTTGTATTACTATTTCTTGAACTCAATCTAAACTCTCCACTGCCAATTCTTGAATTCCCAAGGAAGGCAATGTTGGAAGTAGAGGATCTTCCATGAAACTTCTACATGCCACTTTGAAGGTGTAAATGTGGAATAGGGACATATGATCAATAACAGGTTTAGCAGCTGGAGCTAATGTAATTCAAGAGCAACCCTCCAAGATGTCTCCAGACTTGGAAAGTCTAAATTGGAAGGGAAGCATGCTAGTTTTGGTATATGGGTTTGCATTAATCTATGATTGGATAGTTTATAAGTGAATTAGTGAAATTTGATGCAAGTCAGGTGTCTTATGAACCTGTGATTCGGTAAATTTCTGGATCTAATGCATTAGCTACCTTTATAGAGGCACGCGAATGTTCCTTTCGAAGCTATCTTTTGAAGCTGTCTTTAAGCTCTACATGTTTATTTAAAGATCCAATATGGAATTAGAATAGAGCATGGCTCCTGTTAGAAATATGGTATTTAATAACTCTTTGGATAGAGGCAGGAGTTGTATGCACTATGATTTTTGGTTGAGAAGTGTTTGACAAGTATTCTTGTTGATTATAACTTGTTCTAGCAGCTTGATAGATTGAAGAAGCCATGTACTCATTTATGATGAATATATTTCAGTTATACAAACAAATAAAATTACCTTTTCATGGTGGATTACTTGAAATCATGAGAAAATTCACTTAGCCCCCCCCTTTTTTTTTTCCATTTGCACTATCTGATGTGTAACATTTGTTAAAATGCATCAATATCAGAACGTTTAGATACTGATAATGGAAAAGTGGGGCTCACTCCCCTCACCCCCAAAAAAGAAAAGAGAACAGAAAAGGGGGCTATCTATTAATGAGATTTTCATGCATGTTTTTCCATATAAACCTGTGTGGAATCATACATAAACCTTCATACGATGATGTAGGGATGCTTCTACATCACCAGGCATGGTGGATTAATTCATCGAATTTGTTGAAGTTCAAGCCAGCTTCTCATATAATTTTAAATAATTATATGTAAAATAATTAATAAACATACTAGATTTCGTGCAGTTGTTCCATAATTTTTTAGTGCCATCAGTCTGTCATATCAATAATAACTACATCATCATGCTCAACATATGAAGTCACTCTTTTGCAAAATTAGATAAAAAATGTATTCTAATTTCATCAGGAAATCCAAGTATAGCTCTTTGCTATATGTCAGCACCTTGTTAATTGTATATGTTGCCAATGTCTATAATCAGCCATGATATTTGACTGGAAAGAACATGTATCCTTGAAAGTAAAGAACTGTCCTAATGTTTCAGGTGCAGATGATCAAAAAAATGTAACAACCGACGGTGGTGTGAATGCTTTCCAAATTAAACAGTGAAATTTGCTGAAACTTATAGAATTTAAGTAATGAAACATGCCACATGTCAAGAAAATTTAGAAAATTTCATGAAGTTTGGGATTGCTATAACTGCCAACAAAATGGGCATTTTGTAAAAGTTTAATGAAATAAACATCATAAAAATAATTCACACTTTATTACATCATATCACTAGAAACAGATATAATGATTGAAAAGGAAAATGCAATGGAGATGCATGACCATGAATAGAGTTGAGCATGATTACAAATAGCCAGTGAACCAATTGGAAGTATGGAAATTTAAATTTGTTTTTAGTTGCTTGCTTCAATTATAGTGGGATTTTGAGGGCTTGGTAGATTAATTGATAGCTTTTATCCTGTAATTACATGAGAAAGAAAAACAACTAGGAGCATAAAGATCGGATGACTGTACTTTTCATAATAAACTAATCAAACTTCTGTAAATGTGTGGAAGTTCTTGAAAAAAAATTGATACTGCTTGACATATCAGCTTTTACAAAACTGAAATTAGCATGTTAGCTGACAATTCAGAAACCTTGATTCTGAATTCAATTCCAAAACCATTTAAGCATTAGTAACTGTGTTGTCATCTGAATAGCAGTTGTCAGGTCGCATGCGTGCATTATACAGTCATGAAGCACCAGAACTCAATGAATCTGGGACACATACTGATCGGAGCGATGTTTACAGCTTCGGAGTTGTCATGTTAGAACTCCTTACCGGGCGGAAACCATTTGACGGGTAAGAAAATTCACAAGGGTGAGACTTTAATTGGCCACTGGACTTTGTTATTTTTCATTAGAAAATTCACGAGGATTTATGAACTTATCAGCTGCTTTCTTCTCTAAAATATTGCAGTTCACGACCTCGTGTAGAGCAACATCTAGTGAGATGGGCCAGTTCTCAGCTTCACGACATCAACGCCTTATCAAAGATGGTGGATCCTTCCATCGGTGGAAAGTATTCTGAAAAATCATTATCACGGTTTGCTGACATCATTAGTCGTTGTATTCAGGTAATGTTTTACTTTTTCTTGCTTGGACACCCACCATCACGAGCATGGATGTGGTTGCCCGGGCTCGGTTATGTTACAGACCTACTTTCTGGAATACTGTTTTGAAGCAAGCTTTGACCTACTCGATCTGCTCTTATCTATAAAAATACTGAAGCAAGCTGGTGTTTTTTTGGGAATGAGAGAGGATTCTTCATTTCTTAGAAAATTAATTGAGGAAGAAAAATAGTAGTAAGCATCTATCTTCCTCTTTATCTTACTGCAAAAGGTTAAAGGTGTAAGAGAGGAACCACTTATTTCAGGCCATAATTTTTTAATCTCTATAATCTCAGGGGAGGGTAAAACCGGTATATTATTAATCATTTGGGTGTTTCTTATTAATTTCCTTGTTAACATGTATGTTAATTGAAACACACAAGTGCTTGTGCTAGCATGTGCACATCGACATGTGATCGTTCTCTTGACATTGCAACTGCAAGTTTACAAGTATACTTATGATCGACTTCTCTTTCCAAGGATCACCTAAAAATGTAGATGCAACGTTCCTAATGGATTTTTAATTCTCATTACTTTTGGATATAGCGGAGCTTCATGTTAATTTATGTAATCTGCAAGCATGGAAAAGCCCTTTAACTATTTAAAACGTATACGATACAAAAGGTTAAACATCGTTGTCTTGATGAAAGGTCAATATGAGCATCATAGTAAATGATTTCGGTGAAGAGGAAGATGAATGAGTAGGGAAACCATGTAAATATTGGAAATAGTTTTACGTTTTTCATCTTCTACATGCTATCAGCATATTATATGGTAATTTAGGTGCTAATGTTAGAGATTGCGATGCAGCAAGGACCAGAATTCAGGCCCCCGATGTCTGAAGTTGTTCAAGATCTAACTCGCATGGTAAAGGTTGCGGAGGCGGCTTCAGATTGAGACTTAAAAGGACGTCAGCTGTAAGCCGATGCGATTGCTGAAGGTGTGAATTACTTGGGTCCCTGCCAAAATGCCGCTCGCCAAATGTAATTATTTGTGGGCATGTGGCTTCCCTATTAGCATGGTAACCCATGATGGTCCGGTCAAAGCGAGCTTAGCATCGCTGCATTTATACTGTCCTTCATGATGCGTGTGGTTCTTGAATGCTTGCTGAAGTGTGATGTTCCATTTTTTATTTGTATCCAACAATTCATTATACCTTTTTTGTGTAATTTATTCATCTCCGCTGTCATTCTATAGAGTCGAGAGATCAAGGGGAATCAATCATCTTCTTTATGGTATGTGGTTGTGGGGATTGGGAAGGTGCTTTGTACCTTGGAAGGGGCATGCCCGAATCTGCTATTTTTTTTCAATAATGAGGTTGTCGTTCTTGGCACTACCTTCAAGATTTGCTGATATCTTGGAAATTGCCATCCGATCTATCCTCAATCAAAATATTGGCTGACTGGCTGTAGGATTGATGTGATGCATTCCTTTTTCCTTTTTGGTTACCCTGTCGAACGGTAGAAAGTGGGCATTAATAATGGAGTATGACTATCTAAAAGGAGCGTGCACTATTTGCATGTGCCCGGTGCTGGGTGGGATGATATGGACGGGTTGGATTTATACATGCAAGCTAGCTCGTGATGCTAATTATTTTTGACCGACTGTAATGCTGATCAACTTGGATGGGATACTTCGAACAAGCATTTCTCTGCAATACATCAAGCTTGGCGCCACGTCGGATGGCAGGACTGGCCACGTTTGTTGGATTCTGAGCCTGGGAGTAGGTCGGCCTGCAGTCTCTTCCGTGCGACGCCTGGCTATAAACGCCTGCGGCGGCCAGTGTCCGCACGTGGGGGCCCATCTCAGCTCAAGGAATCCACGCAGAGGTATGCTGGAGAAGTGGATGCTAGTAAGACACGGGCCTGACCGTTAAGTTTGAACCGGTCTGATGGAACTGAGAGTATCTCGATGGTCATGTGCCTGTCCATCTGGCGGAGGTTTTGAGTTACGGGGCATTTTATTTAGCTCTAAATAATTATAGTGTGTATATGAGTGTTCTTTTCTAACCTTCCAAATTGTCGTGCCTGGGTCAAAATTGAAAGTAAAATCACAACTTCAGCATTCAAGAACGGTTTGGCCAGAGGTAAAGATTTGGAAGTTGAAATTTTTGTTCAAATATTTGGATAATTGAAAACTGAAGAAAACGACAAATAAAAAAAAAGTATTCTCAGAATGTTTATATATTTATTCAATATAGTCGAGTACAACACAGGTGATAATAATAAATGATTATCGTTGTCATCAATCAAAGCTGAAAATATTTCTTATAAATTCTATTTACGATTTTTTGATCTTGAACATACCCTTTCTTTCGCTTTTCTAGATTATGCATGCAATTCTTGTTGTAAACAAATAAAAAATAAAAAAAAATCTTGAAGTTAGACAAAAAAAAAAAAAAAAAAAAAGTTACAATCCTTGTGATAAACACAAAGAAGATAAAAAATATTGGTTTTCAACAAAATAAAAAAAAAATTAAAAATGTGTCATAAACATTTTAAGAAGGTTTTATATGAAAAAATATGATAGAAAACAAATAAGAAAATTTAAAAATATTTCAAGATTAATAAATAAAATAAAAAAATATTTTCCATGGCTAGTCCATGTCAAAGAATCTTTCTCTTTGTTACTCTCCCACCACATTTTTTGTGAAATAAATGAATACAAAAATAAATAGTTTTGCAATTAAGTAAGGAAACATCATAATAGAAAATATGATAGTAAATAAATAAAAAATTACAAATGCCAGATATAGATAGACAGATAATGAAATGCTTAATCTTGATAAATATGAAAAATACTAAAATTTTGCCAATACCAAAGGAAACTTCTAATTACTTATTAATATATTTTTTATAAATGATATATATTTTAGTCTAAAAGTTTGAAATATTTTTTTTCTAAAAGGAGCATCATGTGCTAGTAATATATAAAAATTTCTTAAATTGGTCAAAAATAAATAGGGCTGGAAGTGGATCGGGCCAGATTAGATTTTATCTCTACACGAGCCTGGCCCAAATTGTTTTTGAACTTCGGGCCGGGCTTAGGCCCGAATAATGTTTTGATATTGAGGCCCGGACCCGACTCGGTCTCAAGCCCGATCTGGCCCGAGCCCAATCGGGCTGGCCCAGAGCCCTTGCAATTGATCGAGCCCAAGCTTGAGCTCGGCCCGAATGGGTTTGGGTGGGCCCGTATTGTTATTTTCTATAGCCATCTTGCTGGAAAAATAAGTCCTCACATAATAAAAATAACAACTTCAAACGAAGCAAAAATGATTTCTTTTGTTCAAATTACTCATAATACAACAACTACTTTTTCTTGTTTTAGATCCTTGTTGACAACCACCATCATGTAAAATATAAAGCTAACGAGCAATCATTTATTCTAAGATGACAAGGCATGTGATGCAGAATGCTGGCATCTCTGCAAACAAAGCTTCAATGCTGAGGGAAAAAATTGATGCCAAAGATTATGCTTTTTTGGGCACGCCAAGAGGCTGTCGGAAGTCCTTTTCCATGAGAGGACTGCTGCAGTGTAATGTTGGGCTCGCATCCTAGTAACTCCTTGGCTTTTGTGATGTCTGGCTTCCTTTGGCGAGGATCATCAGGTGGAGGCTGGAGTGGCCAACTGACGGTGGAGGCGGCTACGGAGAGAGCTCGAGAGGATCGGTGGATGAAGGAAGAGAAAATCGGCAGTGGAGGCGGCCACGGAGAGAGCTCGAGAGGATCGGTGTCAGCCACGAAGGAAGAGAAGATCGGAAGGAAGAGCAAAGAGGGGAATGGCCGAATAGGGTTTTAATTTTAACGAAACAGAGTTAGAGTGAGATGGGTCCACGAAAGAAAAGAAGACTGAAAAGGATTTTAATTTTTATTAGTGAGTTCGGCTTATTAAATTGACTCAAGCTAGCTAAAGTCTAAATCAATCGGTCTAACCCATAAATTATAGTGGGTCAAAGGCTAAATCAGGCTTTGATCGGGCTTACAATTCGGGCTTTAGATCGGGCTTTTAATCGGGCTGCAATCCGGACTCAGATCTAGGCCAGACCAAAGTCACGCTAAAGATACGTCAGAGTCCGACTCAAAAATAAAAGGAGCCCTATTTTTTGGCTCGAGTCCTACCTAAATAATTTCGGATAGAGCCTAAAATCCGATCCAAAGCCAGCTCGAGTCCAACCCTAAAAATAAATTATGAATAAATAGTAAAATTTATTCAAAATTGGATAGTTTTGGACTTGTGCATTTATGGAGAACAATTCTCCAAATCATTTATCATGAAAAATCAAAAATAATTTTATTTTTTCATAATTCGGATATATATTATATCTATGCTGTGGGAGAGTTATTTCCGGAGAGAGACCTGATTGCTTGCAATATTTCAAAACCAAACTAGTTTTCTTATATGAAATTTGAACCGGTCCCAACGTTCGGCGGGCGGGACTGGATTTAAAAATTAGTCCGGGAACCTATTAAGTTCCATGCTCGAAGGGAAGCTCTCTGTAAAAAGGCTTGCATCAAATTGAAGTTTGAACTAGTTCCGGCAACCTGCCAGCCGGGACTAGTTCAAATAATTTAATCTTTGCATCATAATCCCCAACTAAAACTGCGGTGCAAGTAGACCTTGTCACGTGTTCGTAGTAACTGTGGCCACGGTACGTATACCCCCCACCTCCACCCCTCCCTCTTTCCTTTTCCCTTTCGTCGCTCCCGATCAGTCTCTCTCTCTCTCTTCCATGGCGGAGCTCGGAGAGTGAGAGCTCCAATGAACGCAGGCTCCCCATACGTCCCCGAGTGTTGCGTCGCTCCGATCTGCCTCTTATTGGGAGGTTATGCGGAGAGCTGGCGGCGATTTCCTTTGGTTCCGCCGGAAATGTCGAAGCGCGGCTACAAACTCCGTATCCTTTACTTGAGACTCAAATGTCTCCTCCTGGCCGGTCCCGTGACTCCCGTCTTCTTGATTCCTCCTGGAACCTTTTAAGCTTTGTTGGAGCCGGTGAGTTTAGAGGCTTTTTTGGGGAGAGCGGGCTGTGGATTTAGTTAAGGCGCTTGGTACCAGCTTCACTTGGATAGGATTTAAAGGCCTAGATTGGATTAGAAGTGTGATTAAATAGGACTGAAGGATTGGCCTTTTTATTTCAATCTAGATGTTGAAGGGCATTTGAGTTGCGGGCTCAAGCCAGATTTTTTTTTTGGGATTATAAATGGCAAGACTGCGCGTGACGGCTAGAGCTCTCTCACCTATCAACGAGCTGAGAGTTTGGTCCTCAGTGGCGTGGTTCACCGGCAACTGACTATTTAAAAAGATATTGATTTTGATGTCCAGTGATGTTTATCACTCGAGGGCTCGTGATTTCTTTAGTCTGGAGCTTCATTCTGGTTGGAGACTTGGGGTAGATTTGGAAAGATAAAAACTAATCTTTAATCTGGAGCACATGCATCTGGCATCAAGTGCTTAAATATTGGAAAGAAATCAAGCAGAGTTTTTGTTTCTGGTGGTGAAGATGGCAAGGTGAATCTATGGGCAATTGGCAAACCAACTCCATTACTGGTTAGCCCCACGTCCCAACTTCTATTCTCCTTGGTCTTTGTGCGCTTTAGCTTGCTGTCACTTTGTCTTGTGAAGGCCAACATCCGCTACTTAGTTGCTGTAGAACTTTGAAGTTGTTGGCTCAGGTGTGCTATCAAGATGAAAATAAAATGCATGTCTGCATTTACATATAAGCAATTGCATACATATACATTTGTTCATATTCTTTTCAATCCACGGTATCTGCATCAATCTTCACAGGCTGCTGCATTTTGTTGGAAATACCACGGTTGTATATGTTACTTGCGGTAAAATTTTATATAATAAAACTGCCTCAACACTTTGTTGCTGCTGCTGCTGCTGTTGTTTTGTGTATAATAGATTGAAGCTATGATACCCTGCTTTGATTCAGAAATATTGAGTACATGTCTCATGGCCAATCGTCTTTTGTAAAAATGCAGAGCCTGTGTGGTCACACATGTGCAGTTGAATCTGTTGCAATTGATTCAGCAGAGGTCTTGGTTCTTTCGGGATCTTCTAATGGGACAATTAAGCTTTGGGATTTGGAAGGGGCAAAGAGTAAGTGAAATTTACCTAATTTACTGTAAACAATCAACTACAGCTTAAGGCTTATGCATTGATGGGAAATTGTGGTTTGGAACTTCATAAGTTGCCTTTTTTGATTTTTTGCAATGTGGGATATTAAAATACCAAAAATGGCTTGTAACAAACTAGGACTTCTATCAATTGCCAAAAAGGCTAGTTGGAAGGTATTATTTGGGTTCGTTGGCCTTATATAGGTATCCAAGATCTTCCCAGCGAATAATCAAATTAAATACATGCCCGCATAGGTTCTCACATACTCCCACTATTTAAGTCCCGGCATCCTCACTAGGCTAGGGGTCCAAATCCATGCTTCGATTCATAAATACTACGATCGACCCGTAGTTAGCTCTACTGAACCCGTGCTGTAATATCCCCTAGTCTATATAGCAAGGTTTGCCGTCTCGATACCAAACCCTGTATTGATAAAATTCTACTTCCATGTCAGTATGCAGTTCGGTACGGTATGGTAGTATCAGTATGGTCCAAAATGACGTGCCGGTATGACGGTATGATACGGGTGGTATAGCACAATGCGGTATTCCATGCTACATAAGCTATGAGCCGGATCAACTTTGATACTGTTTGTAACGATCCAGGATCTTACCTAAAAAGGCTAGCTGGAAGTTATTATTTAGGTTTCTTTGGCTCTGTATAAGTACTGAAGATCTTTCCAATTAATACATTGTGGGACTAAATACATGCCTGCATGGATTCTTAGACTAATATTGCACGATATCAAGCCATTTAGCATGGGCCATTATGCATAACTTCTAAAAATCCCAAACTTTGACTTGTTCGTAGTGTCCAGTAGGTTCTAGCTTCAGAACTCAAGTCTTTTAAACATTGAATTAGCCCTTTCTGGTTAGCACACTAATGTTGGGAGATAAGAAGGCATATAGCTGCTAATTTGGTTGTTCTTGATGATGAAGTGTGGTTGTACGCACTCTTAGCAGGCACAAGTTCAATTGTATCTCTGTTGAAGTCCATCCATTTGGTGGGTTCTTTGCATCTGGTTCTTTGGATGCCGATCTTAAGATCTGGGATATTAGAAAAAAGGGATGTATCCACACCTACAAGGGTGACACGCATGGAATCCGAACAATCAAATTTACTCCAGATGGGCGGTGGGTGGTTACTGGTGGAGAAGATAATGCTGTGAAGGTGATGCCTGTTGTTAATGCTAGTTGAACTATTAATACTTGTCTTCTTTCCAATGGGAAGAACAACTAAAACCCTTTTTGAACTATCTGGACAGCTATGGGATTTGACTGCAGGGAAACTTCTACATGATTTTAAGTTCCATAATGGACAAATTCAGTGCATAGATTTTCATCTTCATGAGTTTCTACTTGCAACAGGTATGATTTTTTTCGTTTTCTAATTTCACATTTGGTTGGCAATATATATCTGCATTTATTTTTTGTGCCTATTGGAGTTGAGATGCTTGACTTGTATCATGTATGTTATACTCTTGTGACCTCATGCCAGTTCCTTTGTGGCAATGCCATATTAGTATTATATTGACCATATGTTGCCAACAAGGCTTTTTTTCATCTGTAATGGGTCTACTTTGAGGACCAAGTATTATCCATTTAAATTGAAGGTCATGTTGTGACTGGCTTTTTGACCTAGCATCAACTCCTTGAGATAGTACTGAATCCATGGCAAAGGCATTTGTTGACAAGAAAGGTACTTGGATATGAAACATAAATTCATGTTTACAGATAGGAGGCTTGCTGTCTTTGTTATAAGGTTTTGGCTCATAAAATTAGGGAATGACCTTCTAAAGTTTCCTAGCCTTGGAATGAGTTCAGACAATGAGGAGATGGGCAACATTTGTTGTAGGGAACTGTGCCTATCTCCAAGATAAATTATAGGCCAAAGAGACAACTTTAGCGGAAATCTCAAAACGTCATGTATTGTTGTCCAAGTTAATGGTTACTGCTGAACTAAGCCAAACTCTTCATGCATGACCCATAATTTTCCAAGTTATGTTAAGCTTATGAAGATCTGCATAGCCTGTATTTCATCTGAATAAGAAACAATATGCTTATACATCTCTGCTTGAATTTAGTCTAAAGTTGATGAGCACTTCCTGCATCTTGTACAAAAATAGTTTTGTTCCTAATAATGAGGCTAACATGTAAATATTTTGCAGGTTCAGCTGATCGAACTGTAAAGTTTTGGGACCTAGAAACATTTGAACTAATTGGTTCTGCAGGGCCAGAGGTACGCAAGCTGTCTCCTGTTGGAAGAAGAAACATAGACTTTATTACACTTGTTCAAATACTTAAAATGTTGCGAACCGATAATATTCTTTTCTTTTAATGGAGCATTAAAATTTCTATGCTTTGAGCCTTGGAGGAGGTTTTCTTTGGAACTTTCATTCAGCTTGTGAGGGTTTCAGCTTAATATTATGGCTTTTTCAGTTTCCTTTTTGGGAGCTGATGCAGCATTAGCCCTTTCACAAGTCACAAGTGCATGGATTTGAATAGTTGCTTGGACATTCTTTTCAACTTCTTGCCAAAAGTCTAAAGTTCAATGAAAATTTAATGCTATCATTTGTTAAAGTATCCTATTTAATTTTGAAGTACATAAGCAAAATATCTAATGCCAGCTATTGATGCTTGGCATATTTCTTTGAATATATTCTGATACCTTCAATTGGACAAATATATAACAAGATTGCTTTGACTTATAACAAGCTTCATTGCATTGAGAAAGCAAATGCAGAGACAAGCATTAATGTAAAGCTTGGAGATTTATGCTGCACTCACAAGCACATCATTGTCATCAGGATTCTCCAACTTAAGTTTTCTTGGTGTGGCACTATGACATGGACGATGGCACTTCATAGGATCTTGTATTATCAAAGATTACGATATCAATTTTTCCTGTCAGCATTTTGTACCTCTAGCTCTTATTGCTATTTTTGAGCCATGTCCAGCTAACTTGATGCTTGTGTGTGTTATATTCAGCATGTGTGGACATGGCTCTGTATCAGTGTCTTTGAAGGTTGAGATTCTTATGAATATTTTGGCTTGACACTTGTATCATGCATCTGGATATGCTAAAGTGTATTAACAAAACAAAGCTTCCTTCTTGTGCTATAACCATTCACTTAACTCACAGCTTCACCAGATATATTACATTATCATGGCTAAATATTCGATACATGCAAACCTTATCTTTAGCATGAACTTGTCTTATTACACTAACTAGCCAAGCAGCAGCCATGACAGCAAACAATTAATAATGTTGTTGGCTTGCATGTCTAGCCCTGCATAACTAATGCACTTCCCTAACTTCACAAAATAGCCTATGGCTCAGTACTCATAAAAGAAAGTTTAATTTCAAATATTTTGTAAGGTCTAGAGATTCTAAGGCATGTATATGTCAAACTTCTTGCCATAGTTTCAAAACCACTAAAACAGAACGAAACAATCAGTACCATGTCATTTTGGCAAGAAACCAACACTAGTCTAGGTGCTAGGATGTTGAAACAGCCATACCAGTATGTATCAAGATTTTAAATCCCATGGGACGGGGCTGTTTTTCCATGAAACAGGATGCGCCGTTGCCTGCCTCGTCGTGAAACTTGGAATAGGGGACGTCTCAAAATATCCTGATTAGGATGCTGGCAGGACGGCCCTGTCCGACACATGGGATGGTACCCCATCCCAATGTCCCATAGGATGTCCCGTCGGGATCTGAATCCTTGATATGTATTGATCCTTATTGGTGTATACTGGCAGTACCATATCGACCCTGCCAGTTACTACTAATAAGCTTTCAATTTTTTGGAAGCTGTCAATTTTGGTACATATCGTTCGTATTATTGTACCGATGCCATTATATTCCAATGGAAAAATGGTACGGAGTTCCGCACTGGCATTTATAACTTTGCTTCTAGCTTTTATTGAAGTCCATCAAAGATTCCTTGTTTAAGTCATAATTAGTATATTTGAGTATTCTCTGAAACATTACCTTTTGTGGCATATTTTCATTATTCCTCTCCTGTTTGGTGTGCACCTTAGGTATATCTTCACCATAGTATTTCTCTCTTATTTCTTTATTTTATTTTCATAATTCTTAAAGATTTATTGAGATGAAAATCAGAAATAGACCTGCTGAAATTGTCATAGTGGAAATTGGTGAAACAGTGGATTAGTTGTTGGTAGCATTCTAAAGTTAGCACTAAGCAGTTTCTGAACATCCTACATAAAAATCAAGAACCAACAATTAGATTTAACACATGACATGCAAGATAAAGATGAATTTGGGGGGCAAATATTTTTTTGATATCAAAACTCGTATTAATAAGGAAGAAAGTAACTAGGAGCTGGGCCCAGAAAAATTTCCATGGATGCTAAATAGTGCCTCATCACAAGGACTGCCGACTTTTAGAAAGCCCTGAAATCTGAACATGTCAACCCAATTAACATCAGTTTCATTCTGCAAGGAAATTGGATGTTTTTTTCCCGACCTCCCGTATTGGCTTGCTAACTACCAAGATTGTCCCTAATCCTCTGCACACCTTTGTTGTGAAAGGAATGCTATACCACCCCATACTGCCTATATTGTACCATACCGATTTTGTACCGGTATGTGATTTCAGAGCATACCGACACTACCATACCATATCAAACCATATACCGACATTCTAGTAGAATTTTATTGGTACGGGGTCCGGTACCGAGACGGCGAACCTTAGGTAAAACAGAAGTATTTGAGTAGATAATCAATGGTTTTCTTTTTCTTCACCTTCAATTCAGTGCCTAGCCTCACTCTATGAGATTTTGCATGGATAAGGAGCTTTCCAAAAATAACTAGTTGGGCAGAGCTCATGGTTCCTGTAAGTTCCAAATCAAATTTTGCATCTTACACTTGAGCCCACTTAACAGGATAAACACATACTGGCCTTCCATCACTACCATTACAATATTGTACATTACTAGTAGGTCAAGAAGTGTCATAAATCTATTTTTTCTAATTTGGTTTTTTTTCACCTTTATCTCTGTATGAGATTTTAGTACTGGATTTCCCTATTTTCCTAATATCTTCAGTCATAGTTCATATAAGAGGTATATATACTTTATACATATTTCCTTGTTCAAGTTATCAACAAAATATTTGGTGTTCTAGTTGCATCTGTTCTGGAGAAGAAAATCCATCAATTCTTTCTTAGATGTCGTATGCTCATACTTATATGTACTCATGGGTTTCTATTTTCTGTTCATGCATTGGTAGTTTCATACTAAATTGGTTGCTAGAATTAAATTTATAATAAGAAAATCTGAAATTAGTCAAACGGAAAAGATTCTCATGTAAAATTTTCTTTGGAATCTGCAAAATATTGGGTTTTTACCCCTTCAGGCTACTGGGGTATGCTTCATGATCTTTCATCCTGATGGAAGAACTCTATTTTGTGGGTTTGATGTTACCTTTAAGGTATGTTTGCCCCATTGTCATAACTTGTGATATTCATATCTAGGAACTGTTGTTGCTCAATTTATTGGTTTGCATGCTAGATTTTCTCCTGGGAGCCTATTAGATGTCATGATGTTGTTGATATGGGGTGGTCTACTTTGGCTGATCTCAGTATTCATGATGGAAAACTTTTGGGATGCTCCTATCATGGAAGTCATGTTGGAGTTTGGGCTGCGGATATATCAGTAATTACTTAACCTTATTTTGAATAATTCCTTTTCTTGTCTATCTCTATGGAATTAAATAGCTTTTCTATTTCAGCTGATTGGTCCTTATGCTGTTGGTGCAGTGTCAAAGACAAATGCTCTTATGGAGCCTATATCTAGTAATGGGGAAGATCATTCTACCAAGCTAATGGAAAGCAGCACAAAATATAGTTCACCACTGATTACAGGACATCATGACTGTGGAAATAAACTTAAAGAAAGTGCCCTTCAAGGGATCAATTCTAATGTTTCAAGCATGGCTCCTATGAATTCAACTGAAGCCAGAAGGAATAAAAGCACCATAAGCAGCCATAGTACTGTGCAGAAATTGATTCACAATCTTCTTCCAAAGCATCCACTGTGAATTCTACCCCATCCAGAGTTGTTAAAGCTACAGAGAGCTCTTCTAATACTCCAAACAGAAAAGAATCGGGTTTTGCATCAAGGGTGATCTCATTATGTTCAGCTAAAATCAGTGCAAATAATTCATTGAGGAAAGGCTCCATGATGGAGGCAAATGCAATTGGGAATGTCCAAGCAATTGCTAATCCTGTTTCCATGCCTGTCATTGTACCTAGAGATAGTTTAAATCAGGACACTGCTGGCAGCTCTAGAAATGTAACTGCAGATGCTGAAGCAACCACTCAGGGTTCAATGCTTGGCAAACCAATTCACATATGGAAGCCATGTTTTCTTGGTGGTTGTAATGAGAGCAAATTGATTGCAACTGGATCTGGGCCTCTGAATGGAATGAGCAATAATTTACACATTTTGGACCCAAATTTATGCTCCAAGACAGCTGTGAACCATGAAGTTGCAAAAGCTGATGAAAGAAACCATACAAGTATGAGAAATGTTGCAGAAAACATTGTAAGAATAATGTCATTGGAGCAGCCTTTGCAAGTACAGTGACAAATGTAAAAATTTGCCCTGTATGTTTGTGGTTGTTGAAGCTTCATCTGAAAGTTTCCAATCTCCAATTGTATCTACTGAGCGGCTGACTTATATATGTTAGACCTTTTTTTTTTGGGAGCTAATAACAAAATTATGAGTCAATGATATTTCTGTTATATTTGGACATTATTATCTGAAGTACAACTTGTTTTCTCCTGCAGATGCTGAATCACCATGCTCAAACAGTGAAACGAATTCAGTCAAATATGTCAGAGGAGGTCTGTGAAAAAATGGGATATCTGGAGATATCTATCTTCAATCTCTGTGATTGCTATGCTTCTTTGATAAGGTTTCTGTTTCTGTGGGCTGTGGCTATTCAACTTGGAAGGATCCCATCTCTAGTTGAAAGCTGGGAAAGAAGAGAAAGAAGTAACAGCAGTTATTCAGCAACAATTAGTTCTTCCTCTGACTGAGCCATCAGAGCCAACAATTTGGCATCCTTCCCGGTATGCTTTCAAATTCGAACTTGTTTTATATAATCTGTACATCATCTTCAATCCACATCCAGGATGGTTTTGGCACTTGAGCTATATCTATACTTAAAATTATACTTTTCAGTATCTGTGTCAGAGCGACCAGGTTAAGCTATATCTTAGGTTAATAACTTTTGGAATTTTGTAAATAGATGATAAGCTTCATTGGTTATTACCAAGGAAGCATGGTCATGTAAATCTCTGTGCTTGATCATAAGCTGTTATTCATGGATCCATTCTTCAAGAAGCACCTGTGGACGCTGATTATATGCATTCAAGTAACTTGTTTTTGGCATCCATAAATGTACAAGAAAAGTCCATTTGGCACAGTTAACAAATTTGCAATCTCAAAACAGTCCTTTCACAGTTATAAAACATTAACAAACTGTTAGCATATGATTTTATGGACGACTGAAAGTTATCAAGAAATAGTCAGGTACCATTATAGAATAGAAGCTTCTTGTGCACATATTGATAAATGCTTTTGATGTTCCTTAAAATCAAAGGGTTCATTGGTATTCCTTTGCTTAGTATGGAATTTTCACATAATTTTAGTATGATGCTTCTGTCAAGTAATTACTATCTTCATGGTGCTTTATGATGCACAGAAAGCACCAGGGAAAACTTCTGAAAGGGACATGGCATCAGTGAGTGATGATTTTGTGACATTAATGCGGTGAAATCTCAGCTAACAAAGTTACAGGTAACTTCCAGTGACTAAATTGATCTCTTGATGCTTAAGTAATGTGCATAGTGACATTGCATCATATGAAAGCTTTATTCTATGCACTCAAATTCAAGGATTATGGTATTACATGGCATGCTTTTGCCACTCACATACTGGCATGATACCATGCCAAGTGAGTCTCATGCTTGCTCGACGCTCATATGCCAAGGCACACGGTAAAGTCAATGGGTCTTGGCAAGTCTGTGCTGGTGTCTAGACCACAGTGCACCAGCCTGTACCAATATAGACCAGCATGCAAAATATAGAGGTACATGCTTTTGCTCTCTGCCCATATCTTCTTGGCATGGTACATACCAAGGTTTACCATACCGGTTGGCACCACATCGTACCAGACATGCTGTACCATACTGGTACTGAATAGGTATGCACTCTTATACTATACTGACATCCGGTACATCTTGCCGTCTCGTACCATACTGCATGCCAACACTATAATGTAATCATACCAGAACTGGGTCCATATTGAGACGGCAAACTTTGCTACGTACTCTATCATGCAGAGTAGTATGGATGGGCTATATGATCCAAATTTTCCTGTGTTGCTGTCCATTCTTTAAGAAGCGGAACCTCATCATGTAGAGTTCGGTTAAGAGTGCATGCAGATGCACGCAATATTTCAGCCACAAGCATTAGCATTTATAATAGCAGAAAGCAGGTACTGACTTGGACTTACAGGCAGTGAGGCACTTTTGGGAACAAAATGGTGTTAAAGGTGCAATCAATGCAGTGACAAAGTTGCCTGACCATTCTGTAGGCATCCCTTTCAGGCCGTACGTTTGCAACCTGTGTTTAACTTTCTTGGTTTCTGGAGGAATCAGCTGTCTTGTTTCATTCTTTTATTTTCAGTAAATAATTATTTTGAATATGTAAGTTGCAGGTTCAGGTAGATCTGATCAGCATTCTTAAGAAGAAAAACCTTTTCACTGTGGAACTTTTCTCATGCTTGCTTCCACTTCTTGTGGGCTTATTAAACAGCAAGTCTGAAAGGTAGGATGGAGGAAATTGGCTTCGTTGGTAGATCATAATGTATGACCGCTGGATACAAATACGAATTCATCTGCTAATTGCTTATGAGTCACAAGATGCTTGTTTTGGATCATAGGGTATTCTAAGCTTTCGGTTATCTCCTTCGCTATGTTTTTCTTTTATGCATGTAATTTCAAATATGGACTGCAAATTTAGTTTCTTGATGATTTTCAATGATAAAATGGCCTAGCTGCTTTTTCTTTTCTTTCTATTTTTTTTCCCAAGCCATTTACTGGCATTTTTATTCAAAAAAAGAGAGAGATAGAATATTGGTGATTCATATATTGCAAATTTCATATAAGAAGATTGGGAGATAAACAGGTACAATTATTTTTTCTATACAAAATATTTACTTGGTTATTGTAGTACTGGAACTTACCTTTTATCTTACTCGTCACACTCTACCAGCAAGCATGTATGGAAAGATAAATTTAAGCATATGTCAGCAGAGAGATGTGTTCTCATATACAGAAAAAGGAAATACCTGCCCTGCTTCAAACACCTTCTTTTTTTTCTTTTCTTTTTTTTTAAAATTTTTAATTGGAGCTGCTATTTTGCCATTTCTGTGGTACTCGCTCTCTTTGGCAAATGTTTTCTTGCAGGTTAATTGTGTTTATACTGTCAAATGGTAATGTGCTGCAATTTTATTCATGCTTTAATACAGGCACATTATTAATTCCCTGGAAGTGCTATTAGAGCTTGTGAAAATCTTTGGACCAGTTATCCATTCAACATGGTCGGCATCTTCACTTTTTTGAGTCCACTGGTCATTGCTGTTTGAACGGTCAACACAGGTTGGAGCATTGTGATCACTGCTTCAACCATTTGGAAAAGATAAAACAAATTCTCCATTCACTGAGTAGGTAAGCTCTTTTATTGGTGCTGTTCGACAGAAAAACTGATATGACTCTTCTTGATTGGACATAAGTTTTACAGGTAGCTAGAGATTGCCAGTCAAATCCTTCATTACTCGAGAACTTATATTGAGGTGGTTTAGTTAAGCTTTGTTCTGCTGCAACCAATAATTGTACCATGAGCCATGCTTAGATTTCACTCATAAATTTAAAGAATATATTTAATATATCCTGTTAAAGAACATCTACTTCCACGTGACACCACTTGGTGGTTCTCATGTTCTTAGCCTGACGAGCTGTTCATATTATGATTTATGTTAAAATTGCATGGGTTTTCTATCTAATTTAATAAATTATAATTACATAATGTAGTCTTCACTATTAAATGTTAATTCAGATCATGTCTTTCTGATGTTTCTGTGGTCCTGGTGCAGAAGAGGAGGGCTGCTTGCAACACATGCTCAGGAATTGAATCTATTCTTGCTTGACTTATGACTGATTAAAGCAGTCCAAAGTTTCTTCTGATTTAACTTTACATCTCTTCCAATAGAGAATACTCCTTCATATACAATCTAAGTAACCAACCCCAGCATTGACTGCCAATTGTTCCAGACGACGATCTACTTGGGCCTGGCAGCCTGAGTCCTCACTAAGCTGCCAGATTCATTGTTCTCCAGTGTGTGCTGCATAATCTGATGTGGTGCTACTTATCAATTTTGCCGGCTTCTGGGAATATGTTGTATTATAATGTTGTATAATAACGTTCAGAGGAGATAATATTCTTTAGAACAGGATGTTAATTGTTGCTACGGTTTTCTTTGTAGACCTCCATATATTGAACAATTGTTCCACATAAAACTTTGTCATTCATTTCTTTTCCTTGTTATTTTTTATTGATAGGCATGAAATGTTATTACCTGGATGTTCTTTCCTGTATGGTATTTTTTGATGTACAAAGACAAAATTGAGTGCTAAAGGCCATGTGCGCTTTATGAATGGTTTTAGTATAAGCTTGGCAATCAAATTGCCTATCCATGATTGCTGCCGGGTCATTACAGCAATATGCTGTTGATCACTATAAATGGAATTTATGCACCTTATATCATTCATAATTTTTTTTAAAGAAATTTTATGCCTTATTTCTAATATGAGCTAGTGCAAAAGGACTTGTACTCGTGTGCTGGACGATGGAATTGGTTTATTCCAGCTTGCGATATGTGCTTCAAATACCTAGACATTCATCAAATCAAATCTATTCTCATGGCCGAAGCATCTTTTAAAATCTTTAGACCTTTTTGCATGCAATCATGCGAATTCCTAAACGACGTAATTCTGCTTATAAGATGCTTTTTTTATCCTGCATGCAACTCCTAAATGATGTAGTTTTACTTATTTTTTATTTTATAACCTTTCAGTTCTCATGCTCCACTTTGACGTGCAAACTTCTAAACGATGTAATTTTGCTTATAAGATCTTCTTTCACTTTGTACTATTTTAGTTCCCGGATGTTTTTCTATTTTAAGCGCAAACTAGATCGACCTAACATAGATCATTGTTCAAAAGTTTTTGACATTTTATCTATGTAAAAGATTAATTAATTTATATTGTGCTTGATGATTGTCCGCCTCTAATGATGGTTCCATCTAATTTGTATGTGTCGACAGTCATAGTCAATAGCTTACTTTATCTTAACATCCAAAACCTTAAAGGTGGCAGTTCATTAGATTGATGAAGATCTTGATGGTTATATCAAGTGATCTCGGATTAAATTTGTCTTTACTAATATTTCAAGAATATATTTGAGAGATGGCTTTCTACAAGGAAAAACGATTCTAGAGAATAAAAATTTAAATTCTTTTTTTTTTTTTGGTTGGGGGGGGGGGGGGGGAGCACCGTCGGTTTTTCTTTGAAAAATTATCAATGCCAAGACGGAAAAGAAATTCTATACCACCGGGAAAATGGCTGACGAGACTTTCGGGATTTGGGATGTACCCGTGGACACGAATGTCATTTTATTTAGAGACGAACCAGGGGAAGGGAGCGAGATCGTAATTTCGTGAAAGGACAAGGGTAAGGATTGGGATAACGTTGTTTCTATTTTGCATCATTCCATTCGGAAGGAAAACTGCGAGAAGGGCAAGACAAGAGACGCCCTTGGTCGCCCAAAAAAAGATAGGCTGCCCGGTTACCCTCACGCACCGCTGAGAATAACCTCAATCTCGAAACCAATTAAATACAATGATATTTTATTTAACGGCCTGGAATAATAATTTAGCCGATTGTTAGTTTTTCTATGTTATGTTATAACCAAATAATATATTAGCTATTATTTTTACTTGCTCGCGTACCGTGACAATTTCGGCACCTTTGCAGCCTATCATGAAAATATTTATTTTATTAAAAATTAAAATTTGAAATTAGTGAATTATCCTTGGCAATCAACATTCAAAATTGTGATGTGAAATAGTACAACCGTGGTCAAGGTCCTACAAGGCATTCGGGGATGAAATTTATGATTTGTTTTGCCAATAAGAAGACCAAAAAGAGTTAAATAAATTTAAGTTTAGTATAAATAGATTTTGATTGGAAATAAGTTGGCCTGTCTTGACTCATTTTTTTAACAGATTCAATGCACATTTAAAGTATTGATCCATTTAATTTATTTAATATCAAATTATATTGACTTAAAAATACATGAGCCAATTTAAAATTTATTTAATCTATTTAAATTATTTAAAATATATTTAATTTATTTAAAACTTGCTTAACTTGATTTGATATATTTATTACATGGATTGCATCAGTCATATTAAATTACCAATTTAGTAGAGAGATTGGATTTAATTTTAAATTTGGCTTTATTCAATAAATAGATTAGATTTGAATTGATAAATTTTTAATTCAACAAATATCTATGGTGATCCTACCTAACTTATTTGCCGTCTCTATCAATGATCAATATATTTTGCTATATGTTATTTGACTTGATATGATCTAAATGGACTTGATAAAAATTTTTGATATGGTTGAAACATTCAATTCCAATCCTTTATGCTATACTAAACTTAAGCATAACTCCTTCCAATTTTGTCAAGTATAGATGAGTTATATTCATGTCTAAATTATGAGCCTAAACTTAGTTAAAATCAAATTTATATTTGGTCCACTTCAACTTATTTATCTTCTTGGTCAAAATAAAATCATGCCATCGTAAATATCCTATCAATGAAATCAAAACTTTTCCAAATCTTGAAAAATTTAGATGGCTGATTATTTACATTTGCAATCAATTCACCAGAAACTTTATATGTAATTCTTTATCTTGCTAGAAATTTATTTTTTAATTATATTTATAAATATATATAAATAATATCATAATGATATATATAATTGTACAAGAAAGTATATCATAAAAGTGTTAAAGTGTCTGATTATCTAAATTAATGTTGTCGAAACTCAAAAGCTAAGTAAAAATTAAAAAAAAGTTAATATAAAAAAAAAATTATTAGTTGAATCATATTTACAGTTTAGTGATGGATCGATACAACTGAAAATCAATATGGATAAAAAGGCTCCGACTTCCTTTCATCTCGATACATTATATTTTACACTATGTGCCATACCAATTAACTCATTTCTTTCTTATAGACCAATTATCAAGATGAGTGCAAAATAAATGATACCTATACAAAGAATATAAGATGGTTGATGTGGTACATGATCATATTATGCTATAATATAGAATATAATTTTTTTTTTCACCTATTTCTGTTTGGTCCATGTTGATCGTTGCTTCCTAGTTGGACTGGTCCGCCGGTGGGCTGGTGGACCTCCTCCAATTAATAATACACCTAATATAAGAGTTTATCTAATCGTATTAGAACGCTGACCGGTATTCGGATAGAATCAACAATGGCATACGGTAAGCTAACGCAGCGGTGACGGGATATCCATATTTCGCTATTTGTACCCAACAAAAAGACGTCCGTCTCCTCCTCTCGCCTGGAAAACTGAAGCCCCCCATCATCCATCAATTCCTCGCTCAGTAAAGAAGAAAAGAAAAGAAAAGAAAAAAAAAAAAAACAAGGAAATAAAAAGACAAAAGTAAACCACCACCATCCCCTCACCACCCCCTTTGGGAACTGCCTTCCTCCCCCCAAACCCATCATCACCTCAATCTCCCCCTCTACAACGATAACGGACGCCCTTTTTTTATCCCTCTCTCCTCTCGGCCTTTGATCAAAGACACGTGCAATCCATCGGATTGGGCCCCCAGGCGGTCGGACGGCTGGCGATGGCGGAGGCGGAGAGATGGGGTACGTGGGAGGAGCTGGTCTTAGGCGGCGCCGTGCTCCGCCATGGGGACGCAGCCTGGGACGCCGTCGCCGCCGAGGTCCAGGCCCGTACCCCCTCCCCCCACCTCTTTACCCCTCAGGTGATCGATTGATTCCCCCCTAACCCTATCCCTATCCTACCTCTTCGCCCTTCTCCTCGCCAACTTTTTTTTTTTGATAAATATTTTTCTTTTTGAAAAAAATATTATTCTCATACCGTCTGTCCGATTCTTGCCTTCTTTCTCGTTTAAATCTCTCCCTTTTCTTTTTCATTTTTCCTCCTCGAAAACAACCGTTCATATCAATTCTCTCTGGCTCTCTTTTATGAACTGAATTATTTCCTCTCTTTTTTCGAATCATTTTCCGACCGAATCTCTTCTACCAGCTTTTTCCTTTTTCTATTCGGAAAAAATAAATAAATAAAATAAAAAAAATATATATATATATCATATAATTTTTTCTACCAAAAAGGCTTTTTTTTTTTTTTTTTTTTAAGGACAAGGGCGACTTTTCTGATGTTTAAGGGCATTTTGGTCATTGCGGAAGTCGTTGCCTTCTATATATTAATCATATAGATTTTTTCACGAAAAGGCCCTTGTTTAGGACAAGGGCGACTTTTCTGATACTTTAAGGGCATTTTGGTCATTGCTGACCTTTTCTTTATTCATGGGAAACTAATGGTCGCGAGGGTGTTTCTGGGTGTAGGGAAAGATGTTGAAGACTTCCTTTTGAAAATTATGTAAATCTCGATAGATACGGTCACTTTCTCAACGGACGTACTCCTCGTATTTTTCTTTATTCGTTTGAGAAATTCGCGTACCAAAATAGGAAGGTGCATCGGATGGTTCTGATTAACCTAAAATTGACCGCAGTGGACTCTTGTTGCAGGAATGTGAGGCGAAGTACGAGGAATTACGAGAGCGTTACTCGGGATGCGAGTAAGTGTTCAGTTTTCTGTCATATATATATATCTTCTTCGCTGTAAATGCCGTTACGGATTTCTAAATATATGTTGAAGGATAAGGAAATCTCCATACATTATCTTCTTCGCTATAAATACCGTTCGGATACGGATTTTTAAAATGTGGTATGAAGGAGTTTGGAAGGAGAAGGCGGTGCGCATCCACTTGTCTCGGGATTTTCGTTTCTGCAGCAAATACAGCAAATTTATTGTTTCAAAGAAGAATCCTAAGCGGTTTACCCAAAAAAAAAAAAAAAAAAACCCTCAAATCTTCTTTATTTATTTTAAATCTTTGAAAACCAACGAAATGCTTTCTTGAAACCTTGTATTGGAAAAGCAATGCTAGAGTAGAATTATGGAATTAACCTTACCATGGTTGTATCTTCTGCTCGAAAGAAGGATTCAGGGATCGCGCAATGCTCGCTTTGAGATATGTCCGGGGTTTGATACAACCCGAACCTTTATTATATACCTTACCAACAGACTTTAAACCTTTTGAGTGGAAAACTTTCTCGAACAAGGAATGCTAAGTACACGCACAAACAAAGGAAAAAGAATCGTTTAATTTGCAACTCCTTAAAAACGTCGATTGTTTCGATAATTTTTCAATCTGTATGTTTGACCATGATGTACAATTTGCCTGAATTGGTATTTCTTTAGTCCAACGTTCTAATGCATCATGCTAAATTTCTTAGCATGCAATTGGAAGATCAATGAATTCATGTGCAAGATTTAAATTGCAATATTCAATTACATTATTGATAACCAAAGATGAACTTAGTTACATTATCAATACAAGGATGAAAAACAAAAGTGTTTCAGACTTAATTAAATGAAGCAAACACTCGATGTTCTTGATAGCGTTGTTCTGACCGGCCTAATCAAAACTCTTTCGAGGAATTGCCATTTTAAGCAGTGCATTGCAGAATGCCCCCCACGAGAGTTGCTGTGCTTTTACAAGAGCACTGGTACCTATCATTGCTTACAAATGAACAAAGTCAATGAACAAGTCTTAATAATGCTAAGAGTAAATGCTACTACATAAGCCAGTTTAAAGTTAGTTTCCCTTTGATATCATTGCTGATTTGCTGCTCTGTTTGAAGAGAGCTTCCTCATATCAGTTTTCATTTGTTATATTTAATTTTGGTGTTCAGGAAGATGAATCTTTATCCTGAGAGTGGTTCTGTTTATCCTTTTTGTTGTCTTCTTGGAAGTTCTTTTTTGATCTTTGCCCTATCATGCACGTTTAAACATGTTCTTTTTTCTTTGAAATGATATCCATACATTTAACTCATTCAAATTCCAATAAATCTATTGATCAATCCTCAACGACTATCTTGGTTTCATGCACAAGGAATCTAACCTCAAGGAGGATCTTAGTTTCGTGCACAAGGATTCTAACTTTCCATAAAGGATGAATAAGTGGCACATGTTATTTTGATTTTATTTAATACATTGGTGGTTAAAAAATAAAATATCTCTTGCAAAACAGGCATAAAATGTTGGTTTTAGGTTGGTTTTCTAAACCACAATAATCAAATGAATGCAAACAGGGCAAGGCAACAAATGAGCATTAGTAGAAGAATATGGGTGAAAGGAGAAGCCTCATCTTATTGTAGTTGCTTTTTATAGTCTGAAAGAAAAACCTGGAAAACTGAAGAATTTCAACATAACTATATGAAGTGTGTTGTGAGCTTCAATGTAATGGAGGCTGTGCATGGGTTAAATTCCTATTTGAGAAAAATTCTTTTCTATGCTTATCTATGGATATTGTAAGTCCCTTGTTCTGGTGCATACATGAGTCATGAAAGGCCCTGTAATAGAAGTGCATATTTTTGAGTTTAAGATGTGAACAACTAGCTGAGAAGGAATGCTATAAGCATTGTAACCCACCGGACACTTTAGATGATTTAGATTGTTTATTCAAAGCAATCATTTTAGAGGGTTCAGCTTCATAACTGGAAATATTCACTTTTTTCCAGGAAACAGATGGTGATCACAGGTTCTTGCTTCTTTTCAAAACATTTCACTTTTATTTTTAATGTCTTCATATTTTTTCATTTCATTTTTCAGTGCTTGGTTTGAAGAACTACGGAAGCAGAGAGTTGCTGAACTAAAACGAGAGTTGGAAAAATCAGAAGACTCTATTGGGTTGGTATTGAGTTCTTATTTATGTGAGCAAATGAAGGTGCCTGCTATCAGATGTTCGCAAGCCTTAATATATGCCTTTCTATCTATATATTGCCTATTCATATGTCTAAATCTAGTAATTTCTGTGGCTCATTTCTATAATGAAGGAGCTGATGCATTTTTTTTCTTTTAATGATGTTGAAATTTAATTGCATTTATTGGAAATACTCAGTTGGAATTAAGAGCACTGTTGAAATAAGAATGGATATTATCTAGTCTGTATTCGATGGCTATCAAAGATATGTACTTGTATTATGATGTTGCAGTTTAATTAAATGATTTGGTTCTTGAAATCTTTAATGCAATAAGACCCAGAGATGATTAGAGATAGAAAAAGTAAAATGGAAGAAACTATTTTACGAATGGTTAAATGATATCATTTAATGATGGATACATCTATGGATATTTTTGCATGTTTCTCTTTCGAATCTTTCTGTTATCTAGTTACGCTTTAAATGTTTGCTTTTGTAAAAGCTTCTAAAACTTCTATTAGTAAGTAGTATACAATTGCAATAACTTGTTGGATTTGATGGCATTAGTTATCTACTGTTTGCTTTTATTCTTTATTTTACATATGGCTTTATTTGGAACAGATAGCAGGATTTTAGACTGTGTGTTCATTGGGCAAATTTTGAAACATGTCTTTTAAGAATATTTTTATAGTCCAGCACTTAATTGGGTTTTTTTTTTGAAAAAAAAAAATGAAATAGGTCTTTACAATCCAAGCTTGAGAGCCTTAGTGCAGAGAGACAAAGTGACTGTAATTTTGAATATGATACCAGCCAGACAGAGTCACCCTTACCCATTGAAAATGCTGGTGATATTGATTCTTCCAGCAAGGATATATCCAAAGATGGATCATCTGCTGGTAGTTTTACTCATGAGACAGGCGGAAATTGGTCATCAGGATGCCAGATCTTAGCTTCAGTTTCATCTCAAGAGAATGATTCAAAGATGGAATTGTCTGTGGACTCTGGAAAGGACAAAGCTGGGATCAGAAACTTTGAGACTGGCCTTGGAACCTTAAAAAAGAAAAGGGGAAAGAGGAAGAGAAGGTATTGTACTATAGTCAAAGAAGTGAGTATGGGGGATAGTGATACTGTGTGTTCAGCTGCATGTATGGATAAAGAAGAGTCATCTGAAGGTTTTAAGCAGGATGCTCTACCCATACATGAGGAATCTGCTGCCCGTGCAAGAGGTGAAAATACCAACATTGATCCCACAGAAATTATGAACTCAATAATGGAGCACAAGGATGTTTCAATCTTTCACTCTCAACTTGAAAGCCAGGTAAGGTGGCAAGGATATATAAAGCTCGTTCTAGTATTTTAACACCAGAAATGATCAGGTTTATCGTGTCCATGCTCTAATGGATGAAGTTGTTTGCTTTGTTAAGAAGAATATATGTATGTATACATGGATGAAGCCGTTTGCTTTGTTAAGAAGAATATATATATGTGTGTGTGTGTGTGTGTGCGCGTGCTGAGAAGATTACCTTTGGCTCTGGATTGGCCAAATTCTCTGAATTCCTGAATAATAGATGGTTAAAACAATATGATCAGGCAATAACTAGGTGTATGTAATGGTGTTTGATATAAACTTTCATGCGAGTTTCTATTTTCTGCCATTATACATGCAATAGCCATTTTATAGTTCTATGACCACTCCAAAAGCCTTCATGTCTTGTTAGCAATCTCTACTTTTTGATTTTTAAATTTTACAGAAGAGAGCCAGATACAAGAAGATGATCCGCCAACATGTTGATTTCCAAACCATAAGCTCAAGGGTCAACAATGGCTCAATCTCTTCAGCCAAGGAGCTCTATAGAGACTTGCTACTGCTCTCAAATAATGCCCTTGTCTTCTATCAAAAGAACTCACTGGAGCACAAATCTGCACTCGCCCTTCGAGATCTTGTGAGCGACTCCCTAGAAAAGAGTGCTAAATATCTTTCTCAGGTATCTGGTGATCGTGGTGCTGCACGTTCTGTTGTGTTGGGAAAATCAGGAAAACTTGGAGGCATGCAAGCATGCAAGCGCAGCACCAAGGGTAATTCGGTGGTTTCTGGTGAAGGAGCTGGAACTCCAATCATGGAGAATGACAAGAAAGAATCTCATGTGGAAGAACCAGATGGGACTCCAGCTAGGAAGAGAAGTATAGGGCCACCGGTGAAGGGTGGCCAAAGAAGTGGCAGGAGACGGCAGGAGAGCTCCAACAAAGAAAGGAAAAGAGCTAGAAAAAGGTGATATTGATATGGGCAGGATGTTTTTGGTATTTTTTGGTTCCCTCATAGGGATTTTCTGAAGTATACCTTCTAAATCTACTGTCAAAGGTTTCTTTGGCTCTTTTGGATCCAGCTGGCAAATTGTATAGTCTAACCATATGGTGAAGAAGAAATCGATGTCTCTTGTTTACAAGGAAAGCTAATTAAAATATGTATGATAATACTTGTTCCCAAGATATGACACAAGCTTTGCCTCTTCAGTTAAAACTTTCAAGTCATCTTTCCTTGAAAGATGTAACTGATTCATGGTTGTGTTATTGTGCATCTGTGCAATGTTTCTCAAGGATGCAGATGGCAGGTCATGGGCACACATACTACCACTTAAGCTGCTTTACCATCGTTTCATCCTTAAGCAAGTTTGCTGATGAGTTTTTTTTTCCTTCTTTCTTTTATGGAAGGAAGTTTGTGGATGCTTAATTTCTTTCATTTTGTTGCTGAGAGTTTTACCACGCTTGTATAGAAAATAATCTCATAAAAGTATTTGTTCTACTGGAAGTATCTATTTGATTCTCATTTCTCATTGAATTCCTGATGCTAAACATATTGCTACGGATTCTTATCTGGACTTCAAGAAGAGAGTAGTGACATATAACCATATCCCATAGCCAAACTCATGAAAACGGAAGACGTTGGTGTTGCATTAATTAGATGATGGTTGGGTTCCTGTCCTTCACGTTTTTTTTTGAGTTCTGAAAGCTACAAGAGTGTGGCACGTTGATTGTATCCCCGAAATCCATTTCAGTATCCACATATGATCTGAAAGTTATATCATTCATGTTCTATGATGAAGCGTTGGTAGATATCCCAGGAGAGGAAATATAGTGCTAGGAAGGGGAAGAGATTTGCTTGACTTAAACTTGGCATGCCTACAGGCACATTGACTGCACTCAGTACGTCATTTCAATATCCATATGATCTGTAAGTTATCATCCCCGTTCTTTAATGGAGCTTTTGTAGATATCAGAGTAGAGACTATATATGATATGGTCCTAGAAATGGGAGACGTGCTTTACTTAAATTTAGCATCCTCACAGAACCTGCGCATATCAATGAAGAGGTCTGTTTTACTTATGACCACCTTTTTTTTTTATTTTTTTTTTTATTTTATTTTATGATGGGATCAGCTCTCTTGCATAAATACAACCACCCGCGTTAGTCAATAAAAATATCCTGAAATTGGCTCGGTAAATAAAGAGCCTCTCACATCCTTAATATCGTATGGTCTGCCACGTATGATGCCGTCCAATCAGACACCTTATTAAGCTCCTAAAAGATATGTCAAATGGTGTATGAAACGATGCTCCATCCAAATCTCCAAATGTCTAGAGGATGATTTGATCTCTGATTTTGTAAATCTGTAGTAATCTAAGAAATGGTTGTCTTTGAGTCTTCCTAAAAAAAAATTGGTCCATCCATAAAATAGTAATAGTATAGACTAAACTATCCTATGTGTTGGGGTAGATCCTCGTTGCTTAGCTGGCTATGCTCCATCGACTAAGTTGAGCCGATTATGTTACGTCGACTAAGTTGAGCCGACTATGTTATGTCGACCAAGTCGAACCGATTATATTCCACCGACTAAGTTCAGCCAACTAAATTAAACCGACTATGTTCCACTGCAAGTTGAGCCGATTAAATTGAGCCGATTAAGTTCAGCCGATCAAGTTGAACCGACTATGTTCCGTTGGCTAAGTTGAGCCAATTATATTCAGCCAACTAAGATCAACGTACAACTAAGTTCAACCGAATAGGATCAACATACAACCGATAATCCTGAATAATATTCGGGTTGACAACTTCCACGGTGTTTTATCAACTATATTGATCTCAAAAAAATAAAGTTTGAGCGACGGTTATTCGACATGAGCATTAACTATTATTAAACATGGTATGCAACAGTCACTCACGAGCAATCCATTACTCCAGTTTAATGGTGGTTAATGAAGTAACCATTCACTAAATACCATAACTCCTACATCCCGAATATTCAAAGACAACAGTTACACGGTAATGGCATCCCTTATCTTATAAATATAGGTAAGCTAAGGAGGACCCGGTAAGCTTTTCTTATCACAAATTCTCACTCTTGCCTCTAGCTTTCTTGAGTTATTCTCTTTCTCTGATTGACTTAATCATCGGAGTGTCTCCAGTCGGATAACTTCCGATAAGAGAACTTTCTTTTTGCAGACTTCTTATCATCCATCGCACAAGTGTAATTCTCGATTTTTCTTACCGACTACTTGACTGGAGAAAAGGCCGCAACAGATTGGTGCACTAGAAAAAGGGATATAAGATCTAAATCTCTCATAAGAAAAAATCATGGCAAAAATAAAAGCCCAAAATGTATCCACTAGCTCTGTCAAACGCTCTTCTGGCCATGAAGATCTTCTTGTCCAACATGCTCGTCAAAGCAGCACAAATCCATGTCCTCTTTTAAATTCCCATGAGAACACGTACTTGAGAAGAAAAGAAAAAGAGGAGCCATAAAGAACGACAATATATGAGAGGAAGATTGGAAGATCTCTCAAGCATGAGGATGCTAGTGACGCCACCCTTATTGTCCCCCATATCATGTCCATAAGTCATAAAAAGGCTGAGGACATCAATAAATTGACCTCAAAAAGTAGGTGATCAAAAGGCCGAAAAAGTTGAGAAAACTGAGAAGGCTCAAAACACCGAAAAAATTGAAAATGCTCAGAAGGCTGAGAATATTGAAAAGGTCAAGAAAGCTGAGAAGGCCGACTAACTCTACTTCATTTGAAGGCCGACCAAGTTGACCTCATGAGAAGGCCGACTAACTCTACTTCATCTAAAGGCCAACTAAGTCTACCTTACTAAAAGGCCAACTAACTCTATCTCATCTAGAGGCTGAGCAAGTCCACCTCATTTGGAGACTGACTAAGTCCACTTCATCTTTGGTTGTTCCATTTCTCCAGCTAGCTTAAACACCGAAGGGTCCATTGGAAGGACAGACACTTAGAAAGTTCCTCCAAATGTCAATGAACAACATTGATGGGATGGTGATCGAGTATGCTCTCCGGTCCGGCTTTAAAGCTTTAAACAATCAAATTAAATATAAAACTCTAGTAGCCGATTGAAAGATCTCGGTGCAAAATACCTAAAGGTATTTATCGAACCAAAGATCTTGATGTAAAACATCTAAATGTGTTCACCAATTTATAACTTGATCACTTGACATCTGGCCAAATGATTGCTTTGTCGGTTAGTATCCAATGAAATATTATTCGACTGACTGACACCCAATTAACATCAAAGCAAAATGAACTGTAAGGTCCGACAACTGCAAGTATACCAGCTACAGCCCAAGAGCCGCAAGGATATAAGCTATAGTTTGCACGCATGCCAAAATGGACAAAAAAATAGTTAGTCGGCTTGCTTCTGACTGACTAAGGATCGATTGGTTCAAAATAAATCAAAGAAACTTTCTTTAAGCAACTATATTATGATTCGACGGAAAATCTACAACTATGCTTCGTTCTACAAAACGATGGAACAGCTAGGCACAGCTTTCAGGACAACAATAAGTGAAGATTGCTGAGAAAAAGCAACTTGGATCTATACAATAATTAATTCTTCTCGTCTAATTAAAAGCTATAGAATCGGATTCAGGAGTTGGGAAACAAGTGTTGGGGCAAATCCTCATCGCTTAATTGACTATATTCTACTGACTATGTTACGCTAACCAAGTTGAGCCGATTATATTTCGTCGACTAGGTTCAGCGGACTATGTTCTGCCGATCAAGTTGAGCCGACTATATATATTCAATCAACTAAGTTTAGTCGACTATATTCTGCCGATCAAGTTTAGCCGACTATGTCCCGTCGACTAAGTTCAGTCGACTAAGATTAGCATACAACCGAGTTTAGCCTAATGAGATCAACATGCAATCGACAATCGTGAATGATATTCAGGATTGACGACTTTCTCAGTGTTTTACCAATTATCTTAATCCCAAAAAAATAGGGATTGAGCGACGGTTATTCGCCATGAGCATTAACTATTATTAAATATGGCATATAATAGTTGCCCATGAGCAGCCTATTATTCTATCTTAATGACAATTAATGAGGTAACTATCTACTAAATACCATAACTTCCACATCCCGAATATTCAGGGATAAGAGTTATACAATAACAACATCCCTTATCCTATAAATACCGACAAGCTAAAAGAGACATGGTAAGCTTTTTTTATCAGAAATTCTCGCTTGTCTTTAGCTTTCTTGAGTTATTCTCTTTCTCCAGCTGATTTAATCATCAGAGTCCTCCATCGGACAATTTCCGATAAGAGAACTTTTTTTTTGTAGGCTCTCTGTCGTCTATCACACAAGCATAATTCTTGATTTCTTACCGACTACTTAACCGAAGAAATGCTACAGTACTATGCTTTATACAATATTTGATTCAATATGTAACTCAGGAGTTTCTTTTTTAGCTTTTTTTTTAATATATAAAATATTAAAATATCTAGACACAAAATTTTGCCAAAAAAATAAAGTTCTAAACCATCCTCTCTACTTTATCTATTGTAACATAATTTTATTAATATTTTAATAATATTTTAAATTTTTATAAATTTAAATTTTTTTAATAATGACCATGATCCAATATCATCATTTAGAGGAGTAAAGAGGGAAAAAAAAAGTCAAAAATTTTTTCAGTTATGAATTAATACATAATATCATGATTGTTTTTCTCCTTCAAATTTTAGCAACGTGCAGGGTCAAATTGTAAGGAGTGCAATGATTCAATTGGTTCGTGGAGCAAATATTGGATGACCAAGGAAATAGCAGCCCCCCTGAACCACGTACGGTACTCTTGTGTCTTTATGGTGGTGATTGCGTCCAGAGTATCTATCACAACGCGACCCAACAAAACGTACATGAAGAATTCTCTTTTCATGCAGTACGGAAGGTTCGGTGTAACTGGTGAATTTATTGCGCACACATCAGATTGGGTGACTGTGAAGTTGCCAAATCAGGAATTGTGATCGCCGTAAATTCGTCGCATGCAATTTTTTAGCGTACCAAAGTTTTTTTTCCTGATAATTTTATAAACAGTTAATCTATTTATTTATATTTGGATCTGTAAGATATTATAACCCCTCTTTTACTTAATTTCCTACTTTCTTAGTGCATGTTTTATTTTCTTTTCTTCTTTCTTGAGGTGGTCCTTTTGATCATCAATTCATATTTTTTACTATATTATAAATACTCCTTATACCATCTTTTACATCAAATAAATTAATGTTATAAGCAAATTTAGATCTATTAATTTACATTTGGATCAGTAAGATAGGATTATCATTTCACAAAATACATATTGCTGGCTAGCAGCATCGTTATTGTTGCCGCAATAACTCCGATGAGATAGTCAATCATGGATCAAATAAGTACTTCTTGTATTTAATCAAAAGAAATCTTATAAAAATAAAATTTTCTTATCAAAATTTATCTGATGAAAGATCTTTCAATGCTTAAGTTAACTAAAATTAAGAAAATAATCAAAAAAAATCAAAAAAATGAGAACTTATGAATGATAAAAAAAAAAACTTATCTTGATGCTCCATTTACCTATCCTTCTATAAAGGCAGAGTTAGCCATTAATGTAACTTCCATCCATTCAGTTATTAGAATATAGAAGTTATTGAATCAATCGTAGGCTATGATGGACTGATTACTTTGGATTCATATTCAGTTAGTTATGAGCAATTAATATCCACATTGATAACTGTATTAGCTTTTAATCTTTTGGATCATACATAATTGTTCTCTATGGATATTTGATTTTATAGTTACTCGATCTGAGATGGGGTAATACAGTCGGTTGAGCATATAATAAATGTTTAAATGCATATGGGCCGATTATAATAGTCGATTCTCAGCCGATTATAATAGTCAATTTTCGTTTGGTCATTGAATTCGTATCGATAAGGTAGTCGGTAATATTGTAGACATAGAATTCCGAATATCTTATGCAAACAATTATTGTAGTTTATTATTTATTTATTTATTTATTTTCTATAAATATATGAAATCTATTTATTTATATTTGGATTTATAAGATATTAAGTAAATTTAAATCTATTGACGTAGAATCTGATCGTCGTCGGACCTAGCTGGAGTGGAGGTGGGCGAGGTCGCCGTCGGACACCTATAAAACAAAGTTTTATTCGAAGCCGATGGGGGGTGGCTCTGGCAGGATCCTCCGACGATCAGGTCAGCTCTGGCCAATAGAAATGAAGTGCTCTGGATTGAATTCGGCAGAGTTTAGAGAAGAAGATGAGAGCTTAGAACTTAGGATTAGCATATCTGGAGGGTCATTTTTATAGGCGAAGCTTGATGGTGACAGCTGCAGTTACCTGATGGTGGGCCGCTCGAGGCTGCACCGAATTTGATGCGGAGAGGATGGTATTGTCAGGTTGATAGTGACAGCCATACCATCCGACAGTGGTGGACTGCTCGAGGTCTGACGAAGCCGTCTGTAGTGTCGTCTGTGGCAGACTGATGGTGACCGTTCGTTCAGCTTTAATAGCCGTGGCTCTGAGGAAGCAGGTATTGATTGGTGAACTTCGGCATATATCGATTCCAAAAGAGTTCAGACTCCTAAAGAGGAAGCTCAGAAAGAGTTCGACTCCCATTGGCATCTGGCTGGAGGAGTGCGGCTAAGGCTCGATCGTTGGAGAGTTCGAAAGAAGCTCGATCGATCGAAGAAGATGTTTGGGAGGAGTCCGATTTTTAAAGAAGTCTGATCGAAGGGGATGTCTGGGAGGAGTCTGACTCCTGAAGAAGTCCGACCAAAGAGGAAGCTTCGAAGGAGTTTGACTCCCGCAAACGTCTGGCTGAAAGAGCGCGGAGGAAGTTTGGCTCTTGCAGGAGTCCGACTGAAGCTCGGCCATTGAGAAGTTCGACTAAAGTCCGACTGCTGAAAGTCCGAAGGAGCTCGACCACTAAATAGTTCGACCAGCTGTAAGAGTTCGGCTAAGACCCATCCACTGAAGCTCTTCCATGGCTACTGGTTGCATTAGGTTGGGCATCGAACTGAACTTTGATAGGAGCGAAATTTATCCCCAACAAAATCTATTTATTTATATTTAGATCTATAAGATATTATTATCATTTCATAAAATCTATATTTCTAGTTAGCAGCGTTCATGCAACACTCCCCTCCAAACCCCTCTTTTACTTAATTTCCTATCCTGCTTCCTTAGTGCATGTTTTATTTTCTTTTCTTCTATCTTGAGGTGGTCCTTTTGATCATCAATTCATATTTTCTACTGTATTATAATTACTTCTTATACCATCTTTTACATCAAATAAATTGATGTTATAAGCAAATTTAGATCTATTTATTTACATTTGGATTACTAAGATATTATTATCATTTCACAAAATACATATTGCTGGCTAGCAGCATCATTATTGTTGCCACAATAACTCCGATGAGATAGTCAATCATGGATCAAGTAAGTGCTTATATTTAACTAAAAGGAGTCTTATAAAAATGACGTTCTCTTATCGAAATTTATCCGATGGAAGATCTTTCGATGCTTAAGTTAGTTAGAATTAAAAAAAGAATCGAAAAGAACCAGGAGAGCGAGAACTTATGAATGATAAAAAAAAAAAGAAAAAAAACATATCTTGATGCTCCATTTACCTATCCTTCTATAAGGGCAGAGTTAGTCATTAATGTAACTTCCATCCATTCAGTTATTAGAATATAGAAGTTATTGAATCAATCGTGGGCTATGATGGACTGATTACTTTGAATTCATATTCAGTTAATTATGAGCAATTAATATCCACATTGATAACTGTATTGGTCTTTAATCTTTCGAATCATACATAATTGTTCTCTATGGATATTTAATTTTATAGTTACTCGATCTGAGATGGGGTGATATAGTTGGTTGAGCATATAACAAATGTTTAAATGCATATGGGCCGATTATAATAGTCGGTTCTCAACCGATTATGATAGTCAATTTTTGTTTGGTCATTGAATCCGTGTCGATAAGATAGTCGGTAATATTGTAGACATAGAATTTTGAATACCTTATGCAAATAATTATTGTAGCTTATTATTTATTTATTTATTTATTTTCTACAAATATATGAAATCGCACTCCAGAGCAGGCCCACCAATATTTTGATATACTAAGATTCGATTTGCCTAGTTGGGATCCCCAATGCCTTGATGAGTTAATGTCATGGTTTGACCTCACATCGCGTGTTAAACGAGAAGTTAATATTTCTACCACACGCGACACAAGCTGCGGGACCCTTTTCGCTCCACCGTGGCAAGATCGCCAGCGGTTCCACCTTTCCCTGTTACGTGTCGGCCGCTGAACAGTTTCAATCTTTCTTTTTCCTTTTTCATTGAATCAGAATTACATACGTAACAATTAGCAAGTGCCAAAAATACCGGTACTAGTGTGAAAAAAACGTGTTTAAAATGCCAACTGGCTTCCCGATTGGGGTAATAACGATCGGTTGCCTGCTTAATTTTTGATGCATCAATTGAAAACCAACGGAGGGTTATTTGAAACATTTATTAAGAAAAGGAGACATGTCGGATCCAGTGTATCGGGCGGCCGATATTTCAGGATCTATCAGCCCGCACGCTTAGGTGACCGAGATCTCGATGCGGGGCCCACGGTGTCTAAATGAACGAGAGGACTTTAAAATAATCGGAAAATCAGGAAAACTTGGAAGCATGCGACCATGCGAGCGCAGCACCAAGGACAATTCGGCGGCTTCCGGTGGAGGAGCTGGAACTCCAATAACGGAGCACGACAAGAAAGAGTCTCATGCGGAAGAACCAGATGGGATCCTGGCTAGAAAAAGGTGATATCGATATGGGCAGGACGTTTTCGGCCTTTTTGGTTCCCTAAAGGGATTTTCTCAAGTTTACCTTCTAAATTTACCGTCAAAGGTTTCTTTGGCCCTTTTGGATCCAGCTGGCAAATTTTATAGTCTAACCATATGGTGAAGAAGAAACTGATGTCTCTTGTTTACAAGGAAAGCTAATTAAAATATGTATGGTAATACTTGTTCCCAAGATGTGATATATACAAGCTTTGCCTTTTCGGTTAAAAATTTCTAAGTCATCTTTCCTTGAAAGATGTAACTGATTCATGGTCGTGCTATTGTGCATCTGTGCAATGTTTCTCAAGGAAGGATGTAGATGGCAGGTCATGGGCACACATGCTACTACCTAAGCTGCTTTAGCATCGTTTCATCCTTAAGCAAGTTTGCTAATGATTCTTTCTTTCTTTTGTGGATGCTTAATTTCTTACATTTAATTTTTTGCTGAGAGTTTAACCACACTTGTATAGAAAATAATGTCATAAAAATATTGGTTCCACTGGAAGATATCTGTTTGATTCTCGTTTCTCACTGAATTCCAGATGCTAACTTATTGCTTCGGATTCTTGTTTGGACTTGCAAGAAAAAAGGTTTAGAGTAGTGACATACAACCATATCCCATCGCCAAACTCATGAAAACGGAGGACGTTGGTGTTGATGGTTGGGTTCCCGTCCTTCACGTTTTCTTTGAGTACTGAAAGCTACAAGAGTGTGGCACGTTGATTGTATCCACGAAAGCCATTTCAGTATCCACATATGATCTGCAAGTTATCATTCATGTTCTATAATGAAGGGAATTGGCGGATATCACAGAAGAGATGAAATAAAGTGCTAGAAAAGGGAAGAGATGTGCTTGACTTAAACTTGGCATGCCTGCAGGCACATTGACTGTACTCGATAAAATCATTTCAACATCCATATGATCTGTAAGTTATCATCCCCGTTCTTTAATGGAGCTTTTGTAGATATCAGAGTAGAGACTATATATATATATATATATATATGGTCCCAGAAATCGGAGAGGTGCTTTGCTTAAATTTAGCATCTTCACAGAACCTGTGCATATCAATGAAGAGTTCTGTTTTACTTATGACCACGTTTATGCAGTGTTTTTTTTTTTTTTTTTTTTTGGTGGGATCAGCTGCTTTATAAAGCCCTTGTATAAATACAACCATCCGCATTAGCCGATAAAAATATCCTGCAATTGGCTTGGTAAATAAGAAGTCTCTCACATCCCTAATGCCGTACGTCCTGCCATGCCATTGGGAGAAATATTTGGATACCTGAAGGACATGTCAATTTACTCAACATTCTTCCGGCTGTCCCAGAATGGACAATCATCAGTCTCTACCGAATAATGGGGATGAATAGATCACAATCGATTAAGTTGGAGCCATGCCATCAAGCAATCGGTGATTGGATGAATTATAATGTTATTCGGATTATAACCGAATAACTCTATAATCTGAATAACTCTACAACGACGTATACTCAACCATCAGCCTAATAAGATGTCAACCATTTAACTCTAATTTCGATCGAGAATCTATAATGAAACCGAAATCCATAATCCACGACATTTGGAGTCAATAGAATGATTACAATATCCGAAACATGGCATAAACTATCCTTACTAAGATATCGTGGGCCATTAACTATCCACTAATTCGGTAATACCCATATTTCTGTACGTTCCCGCACTTTGAGGGACGAACGTTATCAATCACGATGCAGTCTGCCTCTATTTAAAGAAAGGTAAGTAGGAGATCCAGTAAGCTATCTAAGCTTTTCAAGCTAATCTAAGTCATTACTCTCTTTTGGCTTATTTGTTTCTTTAATTCTGGCTGACTTAGGTATTGAAGGATCCTCCATCAGATCTTATATATATATATATAAAAGATCTTTATAATATTAATCCATTCATTAAGCCTTACACAAAATCCAAACCTTTTCATGAATTGTCCTAATTAATTACAAAATAAAAACTGATGAACTAAGATTAGAATTAGGAGCTCTCATTAATTATAGAGTAAAATCTATGATAAAATTTCAAAGAGGATAAAGCAATATTGTCAAAAAAAAAAAATCATAGTTCAAAAACAAATTAGGATGGAACGAGTAGTCTAATATTTAATAAAAAAGTACAGAAAGAAGTTTAATAAATACTATTTTTTAAAACTAATTCAAAATACTCAATAGCAAGTTGGAAGATAAAAGACTTGGTTGCAATTGTAGACATGGCCCTATAGTGCAAAGCGATGGCTGCAGTAAAATGAGTAGTGATCACTACATCTATGGCTACAAAAAGAGTTGTTTCTCAATTTCTAATATTTAGATTATCTCACAAGCCATCAATTCGGAATATTTGTGCCTTGCTTTATCAGTCGATTCTTAATTGAGATCTCATAAGATCATCCCGTTAGATATGCCTTCACAATCAAGTTTCATATATTGGTGTATCCCTACTTCACTTAGAGCAGTGAAGTTCAAAGATACTATTGCCATTGAAAGTAATGATAGCCTGATTTTTTCAATAAATTAGAATATTTTTATACTTAAGATTTGATAATTTATATTATTAGACCGGATGGCTTCAAAAGAGTGAATGTGGATGGTAGATCTTGAAGATTATATTTTAATATATGTATTAAAATAAAAAAATTAAATAAAAAATAATAAAATTAAATACTAATACTATTGATAGAATTAATAGTATTTTAATAAAAATAATATATTTTAATAATAATAATAGATTTTTATTAAAAATATTTTTAAAAAATTAATAAATTTTAATAATATATTAATAAAAATATATATTATTAAATACTAATAAAATATATATTATTTTTAAAAATAATATATAATTAATTAATTTTTTATATAAAAAAACGCATCATGTAGGTTATGTACTAGTTTAGCAGTACAATGACTCAATTAGTTCGTGCATCCAAAGAAATAACAGGCCCCTTGAAGCAAGTACCGTACCCTTGCGTCTTTGGTGGTGACAGTGTCTAGAATATCTATCACAACGCGACCCAACAAAACGTACATGAACAATCCACTTTTCATGCGGCAAGGAAGGTTCGGTGTAACTCGCGAATTTATTGCACACACAGCGGACTGGGTGACCGTGAAGTTGCCAAATCAGGAATTGTGATCGCCATAACCTCGTCACATCCAATTTATTAGCATACCAAAGTTTTTTTTCCTAAGATATGTTAGTTGATTTTATGAGCAGCCAATTCACAACAACCCTCCCCCTTTCTCTTTTTCTTAATTTCCTGTCCTTTGCACGTTTTATTTTCTTTTCGGTCCTTTTGATACGGTAGGTTCATATTCTTACTGAATTATAATTACTTTTAACCATCCTTTACATAAAATAAATTAGTCTTGTAAGAAAATTTAAATTTATTTATTTACATTTGGACCTATAGGATATTATTATCCTTTCATAAAATTTATTGGTGTAGAATCTAATTGACGTCAGATCGAGTTGGAGTCAAGAAAGATGAGATCGCCGTCGATGATCTGCAAAATAAAGTTTCATTCGGAGTTGGTGGTGGTGGCTCCAGCAGGACTATCCGACAATTAAGTCAGCTCTTCTAGCCAACAGAAATGAAGTATTCAGACAAAAATTTAGCAGAATTTTGGAAAGAAGAAGAGAGCTTAGAGAAAACATATCTGGAGGGTCTCTTTTATAGACGGAGCTTATAGCAGACTGATAGTGACGGTCGTAACGATTCGGTAGTGGACCGCTCGAGGCCATGTGGAGTTTATTATGGAGAGAGGTGTCTGGTAGTGAGCCGCTCGAGGTCACGTAGAGTTTGTTATGGAGAGAAATATTCGTTGTCATGATGTGGCCGTTCATTGAGATTTGATAGTCGAAGTTCGGAGGAAGCCGATATTGGTTGGTGAAGAGCTTTAACATACATCAATTTTAGAGGAGTTCGGATCCATAAAGAGAACTTTGACTGAAGAAGAAATCCAGAAGGAGTTCGGCTGAAGGAGTTTAGCTCCTGTAGGAATCCGATTGAAGGAGAAGTCCGGAAGGAGTTCGGCTCCTGTAGGAATCTGACTAAAGAAGAAGTTCGGAAGGAGTTCGGCTCCTGAAGGTACTGGACTGAAAAAAAAATTCGGAAGGAGTTTGGCCCCTGAAGAAATCTAAATGAAGGAGAAATCTGGAAGGAGTTCGGCTCCTGTAGGAATCCGACTGAAGAAGAAGTTCGGAAGGAGTTTGGCTCATGTAGAAATCCGACTGAAGAAAAAATCTGTAAGGAGTTTGGCTCCTGGAGGAATGCTGGAGGAGTTCGATTGAGGCTCAATCGCTGAGGAATTCGGTTAGCTGAAGGAGTTCGGCTAAGGTTTGGCCGTTGGAAGAGTGCGACCGACTGAAGGAGTTTGACTGCTGGAGGAGAATTTTCGATCGAAACTCTTCCATAATTATCGGTTGCATTAGGCTAAGCATCAGACTGAATTTTGACGAGAGCAAAATTTATCCCCAACAATAATCTTTCCACTTTCGAGTTCGAAATTCAAAAGAAGGGAGTACAAAATAGATGATTGTCGAAGTCTTTTTCTGGGCTCTGCATCCGTTTAGGTTGGAGCTCAGGAGAAGATCTTATCTCCAGCCGAGGTTGACGTTGAAGTTAAAGCTTGAGAGAGATCTTATCTCCAACCGAGGTTGAAGGAGATCTTATCTCCTATTAACATTGAAGTTGAAGCTCGAAGGAGATTTTATCTCGAGCTGAGGTTGAAGGAGATCTTATCTCCTATTGATGTAGAAGCTTGGGGGAGATCTTATCTCCAGCTGAGGTTGAAGAAGATCTTATCTCCTATTGACGTAGATGTTGAAGCTCGGGAGAGATATTATCTCCAGCCGAAGTTGAAGGAGATCTTATTTTCTATTGATATAGAAGCTCGAGAGAGATCTTATCTCCAGTCGAGGATTGAAGGAGATCTTATCTCCTATTGACGTAGACATTGAAGCTCGGAGAAGATCTTATCTTCAAGTCGAGGTTGAAGGAGATCTTATCTTTTATTGACGTAGAAGCTCGGGAGAGATCTTATCTCCAGCTGAGTTTTAAAGAAGATCTTATCTCCTGTTGAAGGATTGGAAGCTCAGGGGGGGATCTTATCTCCAGCCGAAGGTTGAAGTTGAAGTTGAAGCTCGGGGGAGATCTTATCTCCTATTGAAGGGTTGGAGCTCGGGGGAGATCTTATCTCAAGCCGAAGTTGAAGAAGATTTTATCTCCTATTGACATAGAAGCTCAGAGAAGATCTTATCTCCAGCCGAGGTTAAAGAAAATCTTATCTCCTATTGATGTAGAAGCTTGGGGGAGATCTTATCTCCAGCCGAAGTTGAAGGGAGATCTTATCTCCTATTGACGTAGATGTTGAAGCTCGAGAGAAGATCTTATCTTCAGCCGAGGTTGAAGGAGATCTTGTCTCCTGTTGACGTAGATGTTGAAGCTCAGGGAAGATCTTATCTCCAACAAAGATTGAAGGAGATCTTATCTCTTGTTGACGTAGACGTTGAAACTCGAAAGAAATCTTATCTCCAGTCGAGATTGAAGTAGATCTTATCTCCTATTGACGTAGAAGCTCGGAGGAGATCTTATCTCCAGCCGAGATTGAATGAGATCTTATCTCCTGTTGACGTAGATGTTGAAGCTCGGAAAAAGATCTTATCTCCAGTCAAGGTTGAAGGAGATCTTATCTCCTATTGACGTAAACGTTGAAGCTCGGGGGAGATTTTATTTTTAACCGAGATTAAAGGAGATCTTATCTTCTATTGACGTAGAAGCTCGGAGGAGATCTTATCTCTAGTTGAGGTTGAATGAGATCTTATCTCCTATTGACGTAGATGTAGAAGCTCGGGGGATATCTTATCTCCAGTTGAGATTAAAGTTAAAGTTGAAGAAGATCTTATCTTCTATTGACGTAGAAGCTCGGGAGAGATCTTATCTTCAGTCGAGATTAAAGGAGATCTTATCTCCTATTGACGTTGAAGTTGAAGCTCGAGAAAGATCTTATCTCTAGCCGAGGTTGAAAGAGATCTTATCTACTGTTGTTGTCAGGCATAATGGTACCGTTGTCGGGGCCTTTTCTCTCATCCCATCTAAAATGAACAAGACTTTCGGCTTTGCTCACGTTAGGATGAGGTTCTTCTTCTATTTCTAATGGACCGTGGGAGCACATAAGGACCATTATCAGGGTCTTTTCCTTCATCTCGTCTAAAATGAATGAGGTCTTCGACTTTGCTCGCATTAGGATGAGGTTCTCCTCCTGTTCCTAACGGACTGTGGGGGCACGTAAAAGCCATTGTCAGGGCATCTCCCTCTATCTTGTCTAAAATGAACGAGGCCTTCGACTTTGCTCGCGTTATGACGAGATTCTTCTCCTGTTCCTAACGTGCTATGGGGGCACATAAGGGCCATTGTCGGGATCTCTCTCCCCATCTCATCTAAAATGAACAAGGCCTTCGACTTGCTCATGTTAGCATGAGATTTTTCTCCTATTCCTAACATGGCCACTATTGATTGTTTCTTTCCTATCATCAAATAGTTTTTATACCGAGAAACAATAATGTTAAAATGGAGAAATTTTATTGAAGAAAAATTACCGACAGTATATTTTTAGATTCTCTGAGTTTCAAGATCGTGGAAGCGTTGTTCCTCCGAGCTTCTTCAGGCGATAAGTTTCGGACCGGACGATCTTCTCTATTTTATATGGGCCTTTCTAATTCGGGGCAAGCTTTTTCTGGCTCTGAGGCTGAGAGATGGCGGCTTATCGAAGTACTAAGTTCTCTCAAAGATAGCATTGATGATGCTGAGAGACGGTCGATCTTCTTATTATTTTTTCCTCATTGATGGTTTTGGCTACGACAACGTCCTTGGCCCATCTTCTTTTGCTTTAGACTAGCATCCGATGAATCGACCCAGTCAGCCTCTCCTGATGAGCTCTTCGATTTCGTCTTGAAGCTGAATGCATTCTTCAGTATCATGGTCGTGGTCACGATGGTAGAGGCAGTACTTGCTTCGATCGTGTTTGTTTGAGGAAAACCATAATTCTTCTGATCTTGATAGTTGATTCTTAATTTCCATAAGAACTTGAGTTTTAGAAGTATTAAGGGGGTGCATAGTTGTGAAATCTTCTAGGAGGAGAACTTCTTTATGCCCTTCTATCGAAATTTCTTTGATGACGAGCTCGAGAAGGGGTTCGAACTCGCTTGCACTCAAAGAAAGTCCATGAGCACGGTTGAACTTCATTCGATCCTTCAATAGCAGTGGGTCTATTAGGCTCATCCATCTGTCGCTCTCCTACGATATCTTCATCCTTCAACTTGAAGGCTTCTTCCGTACAAACATATTCCTCGGTCCGGACTAGCAAATCGGCAAAGTTTCTGGGATACTTCTTTTCTAAGAAAAACAGTAAATCGTTCTTCTGAAGGCCATCCTTGAGTGTGGTCATTGCAACAGACTGGTCCAGATTTCGGACCTTTAACGCAGCAACATTAAATCAGATGACATAAGTCCGAATAAATTCTTCCTCCTTCTGCTTGACATTCATCAGAGAATCTGAACCTCGATGCGGACGTCGGCTGCTGATGAAGTGAGCTGCAAACTGATGGCTCATCTGATCAAAAGAGAATATCATACCTGGCTTCAACGTCGAGTACCAGTTTCTTGCTGCTCCCTTTAAGGTAGATGAAAAAGCTCGGCATAATATGGCGTCTGGTACGCTATGGAGTAGCATCATGCTCCGAAAGGCCTCCAAGTGATCGATCGGATTAGAGGTTCCATCGTAGCTTTCAAGTTGGAAAAGCTTAAAGTTCGGCGGAACGAGCTCTTACATAATTCGAAGAGAGAAAGGAAGATCGGTGCAAACGTCGTTATGATGAGCCGGGATGATGTGGTCAAGCTTCTCAATTCGTCGATCCATCCTCCATAGTTTCTGATCGAGGACGTCATCTCGATCGCATACCTTGGAAGACTTTCAGCTGTAGATGGAAAATATTTCTTTCGGAGAAGAATCATGATCCGAACAAGGATCCTTTGCTCTCTATTTTTTTTTTTCAAGGGCGATGGGTATGCTAGCCCAAGTACTCTTTCTTGGGGCCAGTTTCTGACATCTTGATGGTGAGTTTTTTTGATGAAATCATCATCGAAGGCTACCGCATGGTCTGCACCATCTCGGTGAGGCCCTGAACCTACTGCATCAATAGGTTGAATTGCTCCGGATCTACCATGGCTGTCGATAGAGGAGAAGGTTGAAGTACCGATGATGGAGCAGGAATAGACGAATCTGACCTAGATTTGATGGTAGACGCGGTAGATCTCTGGATAGTCATCCTATTTAGAGGCATCTCTCGGGATTGAAGGAGAGGATAGAGATGAACCTTGAAGAAAAAGATCCACAGAATCGACTGAGCACTCTTTTAAGAATAAGGATAGCTCAGGAATAGAGGGCCCTTCCTCTAGCATCAATTCTATTGGTATAGAATCTGATTGATGTCGGATCGAGCTGAAGTCGAGGAAGATGAGATCACCGTCGGTGATCTGTAAAATAAAATTTCGCTTGGAGTCGGTGGTGGTGGCTTCGGCAGGATCCTCCGACGATCAAGTCAGCTCTTCTGACCAACAAAAATGGAGTGCTCAGACAAGAATTCAGCAGAATTTCAGGAAGGAGAAGAGAGCTTAGAGAAAACATATCTGAAGGATTTCTTTTATAGACGAAGTCTGTAGTAGACTGATAGTGATGGCCGTAACCATTCGGTAGTGGGCCATTTGGGACCATATGAAATTTATTACGGAGAGAGGTGTCTGGTAGTAGGCCGCTCGGGGCCATATAAAGTTTGTTACGAAAAGAGGTGTCTGTTGCCGTGATGTGGCCATTCATTGAGATTTAATAGTCGAAGCTCGGAGGAAGCAGGCGTTGGTTGGTGAAGAGCTTGGACATACATTAATTCCAGAGAAGTTTGAACCCCTAAAAAAAATTTTGATTGAAGAAGAAATTCGGAAGGAGTTCGGCTCCTGGAGGAACTAAATTGAAGGAGAAGTCCGGAAGAAGTTTGGCTCCTAAAGAAATTTGATTGGAGGAGAGGTCTGAAAGAAGTTCGGCTTCTGTAAAAATCTGACTAAAGGAGAAGTCCGTAAGGAGTTCGGCTGAAGCTCGATCGCTGAGGAGTTTAACCGGTTGAAGGAGTTCGACTAAGGTTTGACTGCTAGAAGAGTTTGACCGGCTGAAGAAATTTGGCTAATATTTGATCGTTGGAGGAGAATTTTCGATCGAAGCTCTTCCATGATTACTGATTGCATTAGGCTAAGTATCAAACTGAACTTCGACGGAAGCAAAATTTATCTTCAATAAAACCTATATCACTGACTAGTAGCAACATCCATAGTAACCCAATGAAATAATTGATCAGAGTAAGTATATCTTGTATTTAACCAAAGAGAATTCGATGAAATAAAATCTTTCTATTAGAATTTATTCGACGGAAATCTTCTGAAGCTTGAATTAGCCGGAATTGAGACAAAAAAAATTAAGAAAGTAAGAGCTTATGAATAATCAAAAAAATAAATTGATCCTAATCCTCTACTTATCCATCCTTTTATAAGAGCAGAATTAGCCATCACGATGTAACTTCCATCTGTTAAGTTATTAGAATATCGGAGTTATTAAATCAATCATTGATCAAGATGGAATGATTATTTTGGGTTCACATTCATCCAGTTATTAATGATTAATGTTCACGTTGATAACTATTTTGATTCTTAATTTTTTGAATCGTACTTAATATTTTTTATAGATATTTGGTTTTATATTTACTCGATCTTAAATCGAGTAATGTAGGTGATTCAATGTATGATAAATGATTGTATACATATGAATAATCATCAATTCTCATCTGATTTAATATAGTTGATAATATTTTGAATGTAAGATTTTAAATATCTTATACCAATGATTATTGTAGCTTAATTAATTAATTAATTAATTTTTTCAGCTGCAAATATATGAAATCGCACCCCAGGTCCACCAATATTGTGATATACTAAGATTCAATTTGCCTAGGTGGGATCCCCAATGCCCTGATGAGTTAATGTCTTGGTTTGTCCTCACATCACGTGTTGACGTAAAGTTAATATTTCCACCATGCGCGACACAAACTGCAGGACCCTTCTCCCTCCGCTGCAGGATCACAAGCGGTTCCACCTCGCCCTGTTACGTGTCGGCTGGTGAACAGTTTCAATTTTTCTTTTTCTTTGAATCAGGACGACATACGCAACAATTAGCAAGTGCCAAAAAAAACCGGTACTAGTGTGAAAAAAAACATGTTTAAAATGCCAACTGGCTTCCCGACTGGGGTAATAACGATCAGTTGCCTACTTAATTTTTAATGCATCAATTTGAAACCAGCGGAGGGATATTTGAAACATTTATTAAGATCCAGTGTATCGGGCGGCCGGTATTTCAGGATCTATCAGCCCGCATGCTTAGGTGACCGAGATCTCGATGCGGGGCCAACGGTGTCCAAATGAACGAGAGGACTTTAAAAATAATCGGCAGAGCGCCACCCGTCCGCAGCGCGAGCTCTTGCAAAGCGCCCTCGGCAGGAACTCTAAAACCAAAAGAAACAAACCGAGAAAAAAGACAAAGGAACAGAGAAATCAAAAAACAAAACAAAACAAAAAAATCCTCCTTCATTCCTTCGTTCCTTCCTCTCTATTGCGTTCGTAGGTGTCGCCCGACTGCCCGGATCCGTCGGAGATCGGGAGCCGTTGGCCGGGGAGAGCAGCTCGTACGCTGGAGGATGACGCGCGTCGCCGGATTTCCGCCGTAGCTCCTCGAATCTCTTGTCGGGAGCTCAAGTTTCAACTATTCCGCCTCTTTTATTGTTTCTTAATTTTTAGGTAATTTCCGGATTTTTTGGGATCTATTTCAGTTGAGTTTGAGCCCTTAAGGATTTAGGTTGTTTTTGGTTTCATGGGGATCGCGTCGTTTGGTCTTTCTGAATCGGCTTGCTATTCGAGAATGACGGTTATGGTTGGATTAATAATTACGTTGCTAAACTTAGCAATGCCCCCCTTTTTGTTATTTCGACCGGGGTCTAGATTGTGGGGATTTCTTGGCCCAGATAGACTGGAAAGGACACGGAACCGTTGGAAAGATTCGGTTTTGGGTACAAAATCTAAATTTTTTTGCACGGACGTCCATTGGGCTTCATTCCATCGGTCTGGTTTCGTGTTAGCGAAAGCACGCAGTTGGTACTTTCCTTTTTTGGATTTTATCTGCATAATGGCAGCAAAATATATTCTTTGGGATTCTACCACCACGATATTGTCAGATTTTCCTTTTCAAAGAAGAGATTTTTTTTAAAAAAAAATATTTTAATGTATGTTTCTTTTACTACCTTATGTATATATGCGGATCCCTTTTTTTCCTTTGGTTAGGAAAAATTGGGATCTTTTTATTTGCCTCATAAGTTCTCTTTATGTATTCGGATTAGTGGGTTTGGAGACGTTGTTAAATTCCGTTTCTTTAATTCCCGTTTTGGTTTGTTTCTGTGGAGAGAAGTTCAGATTTGTTAACAGATTCGTTGCTTCAAGTGGATACTGAAATTGCCGGTAAATCTGGAAACCAAACAAGTAGCGATGTGTTTGTAAAAATTGGTCCAGTGGAGGCCGGTGATTCTATTCAACAGTTGGCTTTTCCCTGTAGTTCCTTAGTAAACCTGAAGTACTTTGGATTTTATTTCTCTATTAGTCACTTGGTGTTTTTCTCTTGGCACCTATGTTGAAAATGACCTTTTCGCTTCCTTTCCTTTTCTTTCGCATATGTTTTTCTGTTGAACACTTTTGACAATTCCGAGCATGAGCCATCAATTCTTTTTGTTATACTAGTTCAGTTACCATGTTTCTTGTATCGTTATTAAGTGTCATCATGGTAATCTTTAGTTATATCCAAATTTTTTGGCAATATATATTTGCCAGTTTGAGGGGATGGCGCCTGTTTCAACTTCCATGCAAGGCATGTTTCATGCTCATTGCATTTGGATTTGACTTCTAGCGGATGGTTCTTCTTGTCAGGATGGCATAAACCACTCGAATGGAATTAATTATTTATTTTCACCCCATGTTCTCTTATAAATATCTGTTATGTCTGCATCAGACTACTTTCTTGAGAACTAATATCAACTATTGATTTTTTATCTGGCATTGTTTTGCCTTTTGAAGGTTGCAGTATTCTGTGGATTTATAAGAACTTTATGGGATAAGGTTAGTTTCTAAATCATGTCATCGTGAAAGCATAACTATCTGGCATAGGTTTAGTATTGGGTATCGAAGATTTAATTTTTACAGTATGCTAAATTCAGGAAATGCCAGAGGAAGATGAAACAGAAACTATACCTGTCAGTTCTGTGTGTAGTTATGTTATGCATCTTCTATACGACGACAAACTTTCAATATCAACAGACTGAGGTATTTTTTGTGAATATTCTTTTCCTCCTTTTGTACATTTTTATTTGGTTGCTGAATATATTTTGTTAAATTGTGCAGTTTGAAGCAAGATCACGCTCTTTTGATTCTGATTTAATGACGGTATCAACAGCTCCTTTAGCATTTTAAATTCACTGCTGTCTTTATAGGCAAGAGCAGGCAATGACCCTTTGGTCATGGTCTCAGTTAACTCATGTTTTTTCACTCTTAAATATCTAAGCATGCCACTAAATGCAAATTAATGCTCACTTGAGCTATCCGAATTTACACTTACTGGCATATACAAATATATGTTGTGCTGCATTTTTTTGAAAATTTAATTGTCTTGGTAACCAAACACTTTGTTACTAAATATACTATATTTCTCCAATTCAGGAATCTTACATGACTACCTCAAGGATTGGCTACTTACCCCGTGGTATAGTGCACTCAAATTCTGACATGGAATTAAAGCCCCTGTGGGTCACCAAAAATTCAGGGAGCAAGGTTAGTACTGGCTGCAAAGATGCATTGCTATGTGATTCTGTCGACCTTTCTGCCTGTTCCTAATTCCATTGGTTCTTTCTTTAGTCTTAAGGATGATTTAGTTTATTGGTCTTTCAGATTTACAAATCATTATCCACCCTTTGGTATAAGGTTGTTAATTTAAGGCAGCAAAACAACAAAGAAAATAAATTACTCCTACCCAGCTATCCGCTGTTGGCCATAAAAACTGCTTTGCCCCTATGCATGGGGATTGTCTTCATCATATGGAGCATTTTGAGATATCTTTATCACTTTTAGACCTCCAATTAAAGGACATCCTTAAACTTTAGGTGGTACTTCTTTTTCATCATCTGATATCAAGTTTTTCACTTGACAGCAGACTCAATTTCTAAATTGGTGCCATGACCTTGGTAGTATTTTATTAGATTAACCTCCTATAAGTGTGAAATGCTCTATCCGATACAGACTAATTAGGTACAGATTTCACATATCCTTCACAATGGCAGTATTTATGTAAGAACTTTTTTCATCCATAGCACAATTGGTTTGGTAAGTTATAATTTTTATGATCCTTAGGCAGTATTTATATGAGAACAGTTTTTTTTCCATAGCACTATTGATTTGGTGAGTCATAATTTTTATGATACTTAGGGTAATGTTTGCAGGAGCTTGATCAGAGTCATCAGAACTTACTTGCAATTTCTGTTGGCATAAAGCAGAAGAATAATGTGGATGCCATTGTCTCGAAGGTATTATCACACTTTTGTTGTGTGTGTTTTGGCATGTTCAATTCATCTTCTAATTTTAGGGTATGCAGTTTCTTCCAGAGAATTTTACAGTTATACTGTTCCACTATGATGGGCATGTTGATGGATGGCATGATCTCCATTGGAGTAATAGCGTTATCCATATAGCTGCTCCTAACCAAACAAAATGGTGAGGTTTAAAGGTGCTAGGATTCTATTCATTACAAAATGTGAAAAAAATTATATATTATAAGGCTGAATACAACTTTTTATTTTATCTGTGCCAGAATTTTTTGCTCAACATCAATACTACTGTGATTTAATGCAACTTTTCAGCTGCATTCCAGGTGGTTTGCAAAACGCTTCTTGCACCCAGATGTTGTCTCCACATATGATTATGTATTTCTTTGGGATGAAGATCTGGGTGTAGAAAATTTCCACCCTGTAAGGTATGTTTTAGTTGCATGAACATAAAAATTTAGATTTTCCCATCCAGTGGGAACATGATATATTCAATGAGCACCCCCCCTCCCCCTCCTTCTTTCTGTTCTAATTATATTAGAATCTGTGAGGAAAGTGGAAGGACAAAAGTACTGAATCTTGGTGTTTCTGCTTTGTTTATCTTCTAATATATTTGCATGGATGTTTTTCAAGGAACAAGAATGAAGGTTAGGTCATGGGCACTAGCATGAGTCGTGCAACAGTTTGAGGTGATCATGATGGTAGCCATGGTTGGGAGTTGGCTTACATGTGAGATGCCCATAATGTTGTGCCATTTGGATGCCCAAGACCTAATCCTAACAAAAGGATTATGTCAGTATAGGAAGCAAAAACAAAAGCTCCATGTCTGCACATAATATGTGTTTGTGCATATCTGATATTTTTGCTTTTTTAAATATCATCGTTTCTTAAGATGGTTTCTCTTCTAGGTACCTACAAATTATGAAATCAGAAGGACTGGAGATCTCACAACCAGCATTAGACCCCAAGCAGTCTGAAATACATCACCGAATAACCATTCGTCGAAAGAAAGGGAAGGTCCACAGGTAAAGGATATCCACTTCTGTAAGACTTTTGGTGTGTGATGGTCAATATAATCATTTCTAACACTGAAATTAATTGTTATGTTTTTGTAGGAGAGTTCATGGTACTCGAGGCAGTGGATATTGTTCAAATGCTAGTGAGGGCCCTCCGTGTACTGGGTATGCTTGTTTTAGTAATGTACTTAAGTAATATCTTGTTCAGTCTATTATCTATCTTTGCTGAGCGGTCCATTGTCATGAATGACAAGTTATTTAGAAGCATCACTCACAGGCAAGAATTGCTATAGTTACTATTCTAGAAGGAAATTGTGAACCCTTCATAATAAGCCTTATATAAAGGTGGTCAACTATATGGATCATGTACGATCCATAGAAGTTTGGAATAATTAATCAGTATCAAAATCCTAGATTTTTGCATCGCGGACAAGACAGAGCCTGCTGTAAAACCTTAAATGCCTATTGGCGGGTAGGAAGATCAACCTATAAGCTTTTTGGTACATGCTTCTGCACCATGGATAAATCTTCTAATCTCTGTATATTTGGAAGGAGTTGAAGTGAAATATAATGTTTTCATCAAAAGATTGAACTCCTTTCATGATTTCTAACATGTTTTTCAGATGGGTAGAGGGCATGGCACCAGTATTTTCAAGAGCTGCCTGGCGTTGTACATGGTATCTTATCCAGGTAAGGTTTAATGTTCTTGTCTGGCACAAGGCTTGCAAAAAAATTACTTTGTCATCATTGCTGGCCATTCGATATTTTCTTCCATTTTGCACAATGATTTGTGCTAATGGTTTATTTCAAAATGGAGTTTCAGGTATTTTGCTAGACATTTCTTAAATATTTAGCATTGAAGTTAACAGGCATAAAATCAATAGCAGGCCGTTCAGATTGAAGATTCATCCTGATGAGCTTGATCTACAGCCCTTAAAACCTTGATAACAAAAAAAAAGTGTTTTCAGCTTCCTACTTGTGCATTGGTTGAATGCAATTTGACTTTTAATGATATGTTACATATTCTGTTAATATACATAGTTTAGAAGCATCTAGACCTACTGAATTTTGATTCATGCATCTTTCAAGATGCATAGATCATGATCAAAGTAGATTTTCATATTACATGTTAGTATAGATATTCATGTAGCAGCATTATCCTTGCCTTCCATGTTTAAGCTTACTTGATGCATTGGCATGACATACATTGTTGACCCCTTCCCTAATTGTTTATGCTTTTGAGATCTAATGGTTGGTTAACATGATATCAGAGCTAAGGATCATGGGTTCAAATCCCTGTTAAGGCCAATTTTACCTGTTTATTTTGTTGAGTCCTTTCTTTTCTTGACTCATTCCTGGTTGAGTCATTCTTGACTCTTTCATACGTTCACATGCATTATCCGGGCTGCATTGAGGTGGGAGTGTTAAATCATGATGTACATTGTTGCCTCCTTACCTAACAGCTTAAGCTTTTAAGTCTGGTGGTTGGTTAACAGTGTGAAATGAAATTTTGGATGCCTTTGGGGAGCCATTAGATTAATTGGGAAATATTAAAAAGAGACATAATCAATTATGTTAGCAATTAATTATATTTTATTAGGGTGGTAACTGATATTGGTACTTTTCTTTGGACAGAATGATCTGATACACGGATGGGGCATGGATATGAAACTCGGGTATTGTGCTCAGGTTAGAGTTGTAAACTTTTTTTTGATGAGTTAGTGGCCATGTTTGCTTCTGTTTTGTGGTGCATGATGATTTCTTACTCGCATGCTTAATAAGGTATAATAGAATGGCTGACCTCCAGGAGGTGCAGATTTGCATGCAGTAGTGCCAACTATTTCTTAAAGTTTATTTTCTCATATAACAATATTTAGAATTTGTTTGAGAATTTTATGTTGTAATTACCGAAAAGTGTCCAATAATATGCGATATGACTTTCTATCAAATTATATACATATCAGGCTGACTATGATATCCTTGTCTGGGATAGCCTAGGCCTAGCTTTCTTCTGAGTTAATTTGTTGTATCTCATATACCCATGGATTACAGAATATCCGGTCTTTCCTCATTGTCTTGTCTTCATTTCTTAACAACACTTTTGTGACTCCAGGACAATTTAGTACAAGTTTAAATCCACCATGCTATATCAATAGATCCAAAAAAAAAAAATCAACATTTTTATATTCCTTGTTTTCCACAAACGATCAACTAAGGCACTTCTTTGTGTTTAGAAAAACTTTTTCGGAATTGCTACAAGTTAGGTTTCAATACTTATACAAATGCATCATCATCTTGTCTATATTCAAATTTAAAATTCTGCCATGTTTTGGTAGGGTGACCGAACTAAGAAGGTGGGAGTAATAGATAGTGAATATATTGTCCATCAAGGTGTAGAGACATTGGGAGGGTCCTCAAATGAAAAGGTCAGTCGATATCTGCTTCATTTTTTCATTGAAATCAATGTTTGATAATATATTCCATTTTTGGCTTGACAACTTGAGTAGTCAGAGAGAGAAGATTCGATTCAATCAAATCATGTTCTGGTCAGAATATAGCTATAATAGTTAAGCTCCTAAAGACTGTTACAATGTAAAATTATAACGTTCATATTTGGTTCAATCAAATCATATCCTGATTAGGATATAGCTCTAATACTGAAGCTCTTTTTTTGACTGCTACAGTGTAATATTAGAAAGCTCACATTCATTGCATGGGCATAATCATGAAATTATATTACTAGAGCATATAAATATGATACTTAGCTACAGGTGTTTGACTTTAAACAGTTTTTGTAAACCCATAAGTGTGAAAATCCTCACCCTACAAAATGGCGTGATTCCACTTTTTGAGGCTGTGGGAGAAGCTAACTCAAACTATTATGATTAGACATGAATTTAGATTTTTGATGATATGGAGACTTACAGGATGTACAGTAAAGAATTGTTATGTAGGTCTTAAGTTGGACTGATTGATGGAGGTTTTCAACTGATAGGGTCATTACTTTGCCAACATGCCATAAAAATTGGAAGCATGTTTATTCTGAGAATTAAATGCAGAGTGAAACCAAATGATACATCTTAGATGTCCGTATCAAGATTTCTTTATGATTATAACCTAAAAGATTATAAGCCATTTCAATGCAACATATGATCTCCCAATTGGCTAAATGTATGGTCACAATCAACATTTATCTGGAGAAGATTCTTATCAAGGCGCTTTATGTCATCCTGGTTCAGATTCATATATTATTATGTGACTTATTGCTGGATATGTGTAAAATTGAATCTTTTCCCTTCTGTAAATGGTTATTGAGCTTCTCAGATCACTGGCTATGTATGTTCCAGTCCAGCAACATTACTTTGTTTACTGACTAAACTTCTGTAATTTAGTCATGTCCATCTTGCATTCTCTTCAAATAAATCATCATCCAGTGACTGATACATTTGTCAATTTTTGTGCCTTGGTCTCTCTCTCTCTCTCTCTCTCTCTCTCTCTCTCTCTCTCTCTCTCTCTCTCTCTCTCCCTCCCTCCCCGCTCTTGTTTTTACGCTTTATACTTTGTCCATATTTCAACATCTTTGCATATGTTTGCTTCTCAATGTCAGAAAGCTGTTCACCGGACTTCTGGCCGATCTAAACGGTTGCTTCCCAAGGCTACTTTGCAGGTATAGCATTGGCAGTAGATGTAAATCTCTCTTATATCTGTTCCTCTGGTTTGTGCATCATTTTCAGAATTTCTTTGTAATCCACAGAAGCGGGGAAGGACCCCATTTGATGCTCGGATCGAGGTAAGTGTAGTGAATTCTCTGTTTAGTGGATATACCACTTATTCCTCTTTGCTTGAACTATGCACCACCCACCCGCATAGAAAGCAGAGGTCAGCTTTATCATGATCCAATATTACCTGGCAGCAATAAAAAATATGGCTGTTTGATGAGACCATTCAAAGGCAGCAAAACTGCCTTTTCTTGCTTGAAATTACTTTGCCTATGGTACAATCTCCTTGATACCTCATGGTGCAGTCATCTCCATGACATATTGCTTCAGAGCAATCATTGATTCTTTCAGATGTGTTTACTACCACTTCTGATTCTGAATCACCTTTATCATTTTCTGCTGGCACTTTTTGTTTAGCAGATTAGGAGACAGGCAAAATCAGAGCTCCAAAATTTCCAGGATCGCTGGGATCAGGCTGCAAAAGAAGACAAGGATTGGATCGATCCCTTTCAGACTCATTAGACGATCCCTGAACCACGTTCATTAGGACGTATTTTCATTTCAGCGCATACCGTTTCCTCGCTGTTTTAATTGGATTATACATTCTAAAGTTCTTTAGATGTATAAAAATATTTTTTTCATTTTTTAGTGAGTCTTTTTTTAAAAAAATTTTATGGAATCCTTTCAGATCGGTGTAGTGAAGTTTCAGATAAGCATATCAGAGAATTTTCCATCATCTGGATTTTTTTTTAAAAAAAAATCATTTGAGGACAAATGCATAATGTCCCATGTGATTTGTAAAGCTTGTCTGCTCAAAAACTGGCAGATACTTGACAGAGTATTTCCAACAAGAGCATTGGCATCTCCATGTAAACTCGATCAAGTAGATGGCCATGGTCCTGTAGCTTCCTTATCCACTCTCACATTGACATGGCTTTCAAGGACTGCACCAAGAGCTCTGCATGGTTTCCGGCTCGACGTGTTCTCTTGTACGTGCTTTACGTAGACCTTGGGAGGATCAGGATGGGGATATCATGCATGATATTTAATGGAATGGTTGCTCAATAGACATGATGTGTGTAACATTATTTTCTTGTTGATGTATAACAAAACACCTCAGGATGTCTTGTACATCTTCTAATAATTTGGCCATTCATTTAAGCATGGTCTTTTAACGATTAAACATTATCTAGTCTAATTCCTATAAAAAAGAAAAAAAAAACCACCATGGGTCTGTTTTTTCTTGCAGCCCAAGGCTAAGATCTAGCTTGAATGCAAGATAAATCGGCTAATAAATTGCATTTCTACAAAATTTCAGTCTAATTCTATAGAACTATCCAGATAGGCTCTAAATGACCTACGCATTCCCTTGGTATGGAACCACATGGCATCGTAGGCGTAGCTGATGTTACAGAAGAATAAGAAAGAGCTCAAACAGGAAATTTTTGTCGGGACGGCGCCGCTTGTTAAACTAATATTGGGTAAGAGTAATCCTTTGTTGCACAATAATAGTGCACTCATATAGCCAGATTTTTTAATATAAATTAAATATATCATTTTTTTTTGATTTAAAATTTTGAATGAAAAAAATATCATTTTATTCAAAAAAAAATTATAACATCCGGTGACTTATTATGACATTTCGATCTATTATGATATTCAGAAAGTATATTATAATTTTTTAAAAATAAAAAGTCATAAGAAGGTAGGACATTTTTGATATTAAAAAAATTATAAAATTTTTAATGATGAAAATATTCTTTCTCTTTTATGATTTCTTGTTTCCAAGGAATCATAATATGTTTTCGAGATGTTATAATAGGCCATGGGATGCCATAATAGTTATCGGATGCTATAATTTTTTTAAAATAAAGTGATATTTTTATTATTTAAAATTTTAAACTAAAAAAAAATTATAAGCATTTAACGGATGTTGAAAAGCGGGGGATACATGGTCTAACTCTACATTAATTTTATTGTTCGGTGTACAAAATATTTCTCTATTAGGTAATTTGCGTGATCTTGGAATGTTAGGAGGGATAGAAATTTAAGTGTGGGCTTGTGTGGTGCAAGTACCTTGTACACCAGTATATTCTAGCAACAATTGTTACCTTCACCTCTTTTCTTTCTTATTGGAACTAAGTATTTTGGGAAGCACCATCAATATACATTTGTGTCAAGTATACAATTAAGTATCCAGGTATCTATAAAATTCCAACACAGGGATCTAAAAATTAGTTAGGGAAACATGTCTGCATCTAATAAACATATATCTTAATAAGTATTAATATATACACATATAAACATATATCTGATTAAGTATTAATATGTGCACATAATGAATAATGAGTGAAACATATGTATTTTATATCTAAAAGTTTGATAAAATGGTCGCTCACCACTATGTTAGAAACAAAAAATTTTATATAAAAATGTCAAATGCAGGCATGTAATGATCATGACATCGTAAATTGATGGCATAGATGGTCAAGCGATGTCATGAACTATCGAAGCGTCCCACGCACAATTATCAAAAAAAAAAAGAAGAAGAAGAAAAAAGCCCCTAAAAGTTTTAAATGTCCGGGGAATAGTCTCTGGTTGCCAGATGGGCGTGGCCACTAGGAGGGATCGTACTGCTATTAGATGTTTCAGGCTTTCAGCCCCAGCCCAAGATGAGATGGGTCAATAATAGTGAAACCGACCGGCCCGGCAGCCTGGACCGTGGGCGCACCTCAAGATCAATTTCCGCTGAGATTTTTGGATGAATCGACTTCTAATCGGAATAAGCGTCATTTTAGCCACCGCACAGGATGCTCCTGACCGTCTTCTTGCTCTAGAAGGCGGAAGCCGCTCAGATCTCCTCCTGCTCTCTCCCTTCCTCCGCCCCTCCGCCTTCCAACTCCCGGTCCGTCCAAAATTTCTCCCTCTTGTGCGTCTCCGTGACCGAGGTGCGCGATCCCTCTTTCCTCCATTCCCTTCCATCTTCCTTCGCCCCCATTCCCCTCTCCTCTCCTCCGATCGTCGCGGATCGCCCGCCACGCTCCCGGATAAGCTGCCGGAAATACCTTCCGGTGGCCTTTCTCGCTGACCCCATACCACCAATTTGATTAGATTTTCTTTTGGTCACAAGATCTTGTCTTTCTTGGGTTGTTCTTGCCTAAGATCTTGACTAATTGTGTTCTTCTTGCGGTGATCGACTGCAAGAAGCGTCGTGAAGGAGAGGAGGCAGCGGATCTCGTGAAGATCTCACCATGGCCGGCGCGGCCGGGGGTTTCGTCACCCGCTCCTTCGAGTCTATGCTCAAGGAGTGCTCCGGGAAGAAGTATGCGACGCTTCAGACGGCCATTCAGACTTATCTTGGTCGGTATACCTTACTCAGAAGATCTTCTCAGTTTCTTGTTTTATGCATAGCGTTCTTTAGGTTACGCATTGACCAGAAGATCTCTTGTCCTGATTTGGTTGCCATTAGAATGCATGATATCTGGTTTCAATCTAAACTTCATGCATTCTTTGAATTTCATGTAGGAATATATTAGGCATTACGAATTGTCACACTTCAGACCTGCTACAGCTATGTGTCTTTAGTAGAATTAACTTTAAACACATGTGAACGTGAGACCACTGGTTCTTGATTAAGGAGCTCTTAAAAGAGTTCGTGTGGATGACCCATGGATCTCTGATAATTCTGTTCAGTCCGTGTGGTTTTTCCTGCATGTTCTTGGAAGATTGTATGCGACCAACTCCTTGGAGGATCCAGCGATGAATGGAGGATAAACTCGGTCCAGATATAGGGGAAAGGATGAGGCTCAACCATTATCAATATAACGTATTCAAGTGGGATAACAAAATTTCTTCAGTTGAGGATGATGAGTAGATGTGGTCATTGGTGATGCTTTGTGCACGATGCTATCGAATTATAAACCATGAAGGATATAGTGGTTATGAGGCCAGTTCTGGCCTGTCCTTTTACTTTGCAAGGCTTTAATTCTGGCTAATAGGGAGTGTATTGCTTATGCAACCATCATTGGATTAGGGTGTGGGTCTTGATAGTTATAGCTAGTGCAATAGGGTTAATGCTTTGATATGCTCAATGCAGAAAACACAGTTTCGAAGATTTTGTCACACTTAATTTTGAAGATTTAAATATTTTGCTGAAGCAAGTTTATGATCATTTAGTGAGATTTTTTTTTGGTGTAAAATTTTTTTTTAGTGCAGTTTGGTTGCAAATATTCTATGGTTATAAGGACTGCTTACAGTGGTGAACAGTATAGTTGCATGACTTGTCCAAGGATTGCCAATGGGTTGAAGCACTTTTGACTTAAGAACAGGTTTCATCCATCTTCATCAAAACAATGAGTGCTGAGGTAGTCTTAAAGTTTATACATCTGTATTTACATCCTCACTTTTTGTTTGTGGGATCATCTGGGAGACAAAATTTGTGGCTGTTAGAAAATTGCAGTGAGTCTATTTTACCTTGCAGTCGTGGCCTTTAAGTTAGTTGGCATGGATCTTATAGGCCTTTCCAAAGTTAATAAAGTCCAATCAATTTTCCAGTGTCATACTGCAGTCCAGTCATAAAGACTAATACTAATAACTGCAGCTTGTATTCATGAGTAGCATAATAGCTAAAATATGTACATGATACACCAATGAGTCGAAGCATGTTTACCTTAAGGGCGATCACCTGTCCATCTTGAGGATTATAATGAAGGCTTTATCAGTCTTAATTTAAATATTTAATAGTTTATACTCTTTGCATAATGGAACTTTTTGAGGGAACAACTGGAAGGCATTTAGAGAATTGTGGCTGGTATACTAAACATCTTAAAGGTGGATGGTATGGTAAAACTATTAAAGGGTTTTAACTTACCTGGCATGGATCTTACTTGTGGTTATTTGAGTTGAAAGAAGTCTCGCTTGCAATTAAATAATTTTCTGATAGGTAGATTTGGCAAAACTAATTATTCAACTAGCAGTTATCATGTAGTTTTGTTTTGAAATTAATAATCTTTGCTTTTCTCTTTCTTCCTTTTCTTCCTTCTTTGTATCTTCTTATTTCTTTTCCTCTTCCTCCTGAAGACTGGAGATGGAGGTGTAAAAAAAAAAGTCCAAAATGATCAGTATTCCTTTTTTCCTTAGACTGCATTTTGCTTTTCTGAAATTGCAACCCTGATACATCATTAGCTTATCATGGACCTAGTGGATTTTATTTGTTTTCTGCTTGATAATTTAGGTGCAGAAAATGTGGGAGTAATGCTATTTTACTAGAGGAAAGGAAAGGAAAATGATAGCAAGATGGGAATTTCTACTGTTTGTTTAAGGGGATGAAAGTGGTTTTATTCATGGGCAATGATGGTGGGCAAATGGTTTGTGTGTGATGAATGAAGGAAGCAAGGTTGATGGAGGTAGAGAGAGGTTGACATATGGAGGTGGATCACTTCCCTTTTCTGTTTGAAATCTACTCTTTGAAAGGAATCTATCTATCATTTGAAAGAAAAAGTTGAGAATGTGGTACTTCACTTTCACTTGTTTCTTCATGAGACAATCAAGCAGTGGAAAGAAAACCCATCATAATTTGGCTTCTATTCTTTCTTCTTTGTTATCATTTTGCAATCTTTGTTTCTTATCATATTGCTATCATTTGAAAGAAAAAGTTGAAAATTTGGTACTTCACTTTCACTTGTTTCTTCATGAGACAATCAAGCAGTGGAAAGAAAACCCATCATAATTTGGCTTCTATTCTTTCTTTTTTGTTGTCATTTTGCAACCTTTCTTCCCATCTCATATATGAATGAATTCTTTAACTCTGAACCACATTGCCTTCATTTGTCGCCCTTCTTTGGTTTTTGTTCTTATGACCAATACTGATTGTCTATTCATTTTATTCTTTAGTGATGCAGCTCTTTATTTGTCTTTATTGTACTTATCAATGTGGTCACTGTGATCCTTCTGAGTCATGCCGATGTTTTGGAGCTAAACTCATAACTTTCTAAGTTGGATGGGATTATGTTTCATTCTCAACTTTTGGTTTATGATTTTTGTCCCAGAAATGGACAATTTCCCAAGATCACACGTTTTCACCTTCCCTATTCACCTAGACACTTCCAAGTTTAGGGAGAGTTCTGAGGCTGCATCTTGGTTGCATAAGGATGTATTGCCACCAGTAAGGTAAATTTCCATATTTACCAAATGGCCTCCTAGGTTTCATGTTGCATCTCTATATATCCTAAGTTGCCTTGGCCCAATACAGGACCAAATTTGGAAGGTTATTGTGATGTTGATAACTTGTCATGAAAATCAACTCTATTTTTCCATAGGGGCTTGTTGGCTTTTGTGCTCCATGTCAGGCCCAATTTTGTCCTTGCCATGCTCATCCTATATGCACAAATGCTCTTTATCAAGAACTATTGTATTTACAAAAGCTTAGCTAGCTTGTTATACTTTTCTAATGTCTTTCTAATGATTAGCACATTCTTCTATTCATTTGTCATATTCATGATGACACAAATAATGGTACTTTTTTTTGGGTTACATCACAAGGCAGTATAAGCCCATTGGCGATGCTTCGCGTATGAGTATAACATTTCCTAGATTTTGTTGTTATATATATGCAGCCAGGAATAAACTGTTGATTTATGGAATGTCTTTAATAACAAAAATTTAGACATAAAGGTGAGAGTTCATGTTTTTTCACAGACTGCTTTTCCATTAATTTCTTACAGATAATATGAGGGAGATAAATCGGGAGCCCGCTCCTGATGAAAAGAATCATGCAGTGACTTCAGCAGGGGATGAGAGGTTGTTCTCCAACTTATTCTCTGTGTGTGTGTGTGTGTGTGTGTGTCTTCCCTCCTTTTCTTTTGACTATCTCATATGCATTTTACCTCTTGTAAAGTCATCATTTTTTAATCTTTTATATATTAGGTTTTGAGCTGCTGTTTTTTAATTTTCTTCTTAGATGTTAGTGAATTTTCGTAGGTTGTTGATTCCAGTCAAGATCCTTCTTTTAACTATGATTATACAGCTGTCATGTGCTGTACCTTAGGCATTTAACTAAATCTTCTTGCCCCTCATGCTGGAGAACAATTTTGTGAATTTTGACGGACTAAACTATTGTCCTGTAGTACCAAGGCTGATGGGGATGAAATCATGAATGAGGAAAATGCTATGGGAGGTCCACCGTCAGATTCAGCTATTGAAGAGGCCACTATCAAGCCCGTGGAGAATAGCAAACCTCTTACAACAGCTTTAGCATGTGCAGGGCATGTTTTAGAAGGGAGGCAAGCTGAACTTGTCTTACAACCACTTAGGCTTGCATTTGAGACAAAGAACATCAAACTCGTGGAGCCTGCACTTGATTGTCTTCATGTATGTTGCTCTTGTTGATCTGGTATCTATAGTATCTTTTTTTCCTCAAAGTTTTTATTCTGATTGGATCTTTTCGTTTCCTTCCATGCCCAAGCTCACAATCATCTGGTTCGCTATATTATTTTTTTCCTTGTTATCCTGCTCTTGTTCTAGAAAAAAAAAATAATATATGTTCTGATATTCCAAGGGCCTAGGCCTTCCATTTCTGTTTTTTAAATATGTAAATGTGAAATATTGCTGGACCAGGAATTGGTTTGGACTGCTGAAAACTGTATTGGTTTCTCTTAAAATTCTGCGCTAAATGAATTCCTACCTTTTTCAATTCTTTCTTGTAGGTTCTGCTACCATGTCTTTCAATCCATATTCTCTATTAAGAAATGTAGGCTTCTTATTCAATTTTCTATGCATGCAGACTCCCGTAGGATAAAACTGTTAGTTTCCAGTCCTCATTTGTAACATAAGATGTTGGAACTGTTGGATTTTGCCTTCCTATTTTCTTTTTCTTTATCCTACTACTATATGGTTTCTCCATCCAGTAAGGTTTACGGGGACTGGATCTTCTGGTGTATTAAGTAATTCTTTTATTCTGGTGAAATTGTTCTGATTTGGTTGCTGTATTTCCAGAAACTCATTGCTTATGATCATTTAGAAGGTGATCCTGGTCTAGAAGGTGGTAAAAATGCCCCACTGTTTACTGATATTCTTAACATGATCTGTGGTTCTGTTGATAATTCTTCATCAGACAGGTATGTCTTTTTGCTGTTGTAATTTGACTAATCATGCTTATGATTGTTATTAATGCATATTGGTTTTGCAGTACTATTCTCCAAGTCTTAAAAGTGCTTCTTACTGCTGTGGCATCAACAAGATTCAGAGGTGTGTTCCATCTCCTCGCCTTTTCTCCTCAGTTCTTGAGTGAGGCCTAAACATTTCTTTTGAAATTCCTTCTTTGTCAGTGGTTTGAATTTTCTGTTAAAGACCTAAAGAAATTACTTGCCAGGAAATATGACCGGAATTGCATTAATTTTTTAATTGATATTTTTGCAAGTGTTTTAGTGTTTTTACAAGAATTTTTCCTGCACAAGCCATGTCCTTCAACTTTTTGATTTTGACGCAACTAATCAATCACATGGAAGTTGTGTCTCTGTATGTCAAAAGAACTATTGAGTATGGTGGTCCTCTGATCCATAACTTGGAGGCTGAGGTCCATTAGGCTCGGGCCCAATTTCCATGGTACTTCCTTGCTAGCATGCAAAGCTTGCAAATTTGACTTGTTTGGAGCTAGTGAGGATTGAATCTAGGGTTATGATTTTGATGAGTTGTATGAGAGTTGGATAAGATTTCCAAGTGGTTCTAGTAGGATTTTGAGCAGCTCGGATGTATGTGAGTTATTTCTAGAGAGATTATAGTTAATGGATTTCCATTAAGATTTGAGAATAATGTTTAAGCTTTTCTAATGAAGAACCAGACATCCATGGTTTTGATCTTGTAGATGAAGAGGGAACAAGGCAATGTATGATACGTGGAGTCAAAGGCTCTAATTATGAGCTAGAGAGAGAAACGTGAAATACTATCCTCTATTTGTGGTTCACTTAGTAATAATTTGAAAGTGAATTTCTGGCCAGTTTAATCTTAAAGGACACACAATTGAGAGGAAGTAAATTTTGAATGTTGTGTGGGAGCTGGAAGCTAGAAATTTTGAAGTGGAAGGCAATCATTCTGTCTGATTAGGTGGATGACCCCTCTGAGTTGTTAGGATTGCATCTCGTGGATGTTGCAGAAAAGGTCTCTCAACATCATTTCGCAGAACAGTGTTTTGATATTTCCTGCAAAATGAAATGACAATTATCCATGCATAGTCTACAACAGATGAAGGAACAAGAGAGTCTAATGCTGGATGTACTGTGGGTCTGGCATGCTAATATGGATGTGCCAACTGGCACAGCAATCTCTCTCTCTTTCTCTCTCAACCATTATGACCATATTTTTCCTCTTAATGGTGTCGATTCTTCATCTCCTCAAGCTTTCAATCTTTGAAAAGTGAAACTTTTTTCAGAGAAGTTAAGCTTATCCATTGTGCTGCTTTGAGAATACAGATGAATATGTTTTTAGATGTTGAACTGTAATGCTACATTCAGGTGGCTTGCTGTTTGTCATTTTCTAACTAAGAGAACTCTGTTTGTCTTAAACACAGTGCATGGAGAACCGCTGCTGGGGGTGATCAGAGTATGCTATAACATTGCCCTCAACAGGTAGTTTACATTGGCATTCTTCAAAATACACTGTTATGCTCCCAATTAATTCTTCTTTATTTTTATTTGAATGTTACAGCAAGAGTCCTATAAATCAGGCAACCTCGAAGGCTATGTTGACCCAAATGATCAGCATTATATTTAGGAGAATGGAATCTGATCCGGTAAGCATAAGCATTTTGCAAATGATTGCTTTTAGCACGATATGAAAGAGAGAGTAAAGGATTTCTTATGATTCATGCCTTTATAAATTTAAGTAATTTTTTGTTGGTACTCAGGTCTCCGTGTCATCCAGCAACGTTGTGCATACTAATGTTGCTTCAGCTAGCTGTGCAAACTCAGATAATGGAGAAATTTCTCCAGATGACCAAGATGAGAAAAAAATCACTCTAGGAGATGCGCTATCCATGACCCGCACAAATGAGGCATCTACTGCATCTTTTGATGAGCTACAAAACCTGGCTGGCGGTGCTGATATCAAGGTGTTCCATTTAATAAACCCATGTCTTATACAAGGGTCGTTGATTATTTATTCATACCATTCTGGAATTACCTGTGGTAGACAAATTTTCTTATAAGTTATCTCTAGCAACATGATAATTTTGTTTACAGGGACTAGAGGCTGTACTTGACAAGGCGGTCCAAATGGAGGAAGGGAAAAAAATATCACGGTATGGGAAGGTTGCTTAAATTTACAAATTACAAACTAGGTCACTGCTCCCTTTTTAGGTTGTTGGTTGCATACAAGGAGCTATAACTAGTTTTTATCCTCCTTTCAGTGGTATTGATCTTGAGAGCATGAATGTCGGACAACGTGATGCCCTTTTGCTGTTTCGAACCCTCTGCAAGGTCTGACTTTTCACAACAGTGTTTCATTTTATAATTTACCACAATGCTGCATCTTAATAATTTGTGTAAGTCCATATCTGCAGATGGGCATGAAGGAAGAGACTGATGAGGTTACGACGAAGACTAGACTTTTATCTCTTGAGCTTTTGCAGGTCAATTCTTCATCTTCTAAGTGTATACATGTTCTTGGCCTTGGTAACACATCTACTAAGTTAAAAAGGCTTGAACTGAAGGAAAGCAAGAGACCTACATTTCCCATTATGTTCCAATGAGTTGCAGTAGAATATAATCTTATTTTCTTCTGAGTATTGAAGCGGTGCTTCATGATAGTTTCAGAATGTGTTTCATGATTCTCTTATTTGCAGGGTTTACTGGAAGGAGTGAGCCAATCTTTTACCAAAAACTTCCACTTTATCGACTCAGTCAAAGCATATCTTTCTTATGCTTTATTGAGGGCTGCTGTTTCTTCTTCTCCAGTTGTATTTCAGGTAATTGACTTGTTCCTATCTATTGTTCCTCTTTGCCCATGGTTCAGATTGCTTTTGCTACATCATTGTTGATACTTTTTGATTGGCCTTATTGAATTTGCAACAAAGGCTTTAGCTAATTGATGATGTTGCATATATTTCAGTTTTTTAATTTGTTCTTTGTTGTGCAGTATGCAACTGGTATCTTCTCAGTGCTGTTGCTGCGTTTCAGAGAAAGTCTTAAGGTACATGTCACTATTAAACAAGTAGTCCTTTTTCTCTCTCTATATTGCCTGAAATTAAGTAGTTCTTAAATTTCTTTGTAGGGAGAAATTGGTGTTTTCTTTCCATTGATAATCCTGAGGTTCTTGGATAGCTCTGATAGTCCTACCAGTCAAAGAACAAGTGTTCTCCGGTAAAACTTTCTTTTTTTGTTTTATGGCATCACTCTCAGCTTCAATTTACTAATATTTGGCATGGTGGAAGATAACTAAGTTTGGTTTTGGCCTTATACTAGTTTTTTAACTCTTACAGCCCCAGCATTCCTCCCCCCTCAACTTTTAATTGGATTATCTTGCAGGATGCTTGAGAAAGTGTGTAAGGATTCACAAATGCTTGCAGACTTATTTGTTAACTATGATTGTGACCTTGAGGCTCCAAACCTTTTTGAGCGCATGGTAAATAAAACCAACGTGTGAAGGTTATGCACTGCTGTTTCTCATCTGATTGTAACATTTTGCTGACAAATCTACTTCTGACTACTGGCCCAAACAGGTCAATGCCCTGTCAAGAATAGCTCAGGGAACTCTGAGTACAGATCCCAACTCAGTTACTGCATCTCAAACTGCTTCCACTAAAGGATCATCTCTTCAGGTTTTTCTTTTTCTTTTTTTTTTTTTAAATTTTAAATTCTGTCCCTGATTCTCCGTATATTTCTGTTAAAAAAATTGAATTAATGCTCCATTTGTTGTCCAGTGCCTGGTGAGTGTGCTGAGGTCATTGGTTGATTGGGAGAAACTACGAAAGGAATCTCAAAAGCATGGAAGCATTATCCGGTCACTCGAGGAAGAGGTTTTGAGTAGGGATCGCCTCACTGCTGATGAGTCAAAGAGCCGCGAAGATGGACTCAATCAGTTTGAGAAGGCAAAAGCTCATAAATCGACTTTGGAAGCTGCAATTGCAGAGGTAAGTAAGGAGGGTATTGCTTTTATCAAGCAAAGTTTTTTTTTAAAAAAAAAAAAAGAAAAAAGGGCTGTTTTTTTTTTTTTCAGTTTGTAGAAGCTTTTTTTTAAAAAAAAATTAAAAAAAAAATCTTCTAACTGTCAATAAAATAACCTGTTTTACTGTTTGTCCAGTTCAACCGCAAACCAGCCAAGGGGATAGAATATTTATTGTCAAATAAGTTGGTTGAAAATATGCCTTCATCAGTAGCCCAATTCCTGAAGAATACTCCTAGCTTGGATAAGGTGGTGTCTTATGGAGTAGTACTCTATTTTTAACAAAAAGGACCCATCTAACTCTCAAATTTTGCAGGCCATGATTGGTGAATATTTGGGTCAGCATGAGGAATTCCCTCTTGCTGTCATGCATGCTTTTGTAGATTCCATGAAGTTTTCGGGTTTGAAGTTTGATACTGCAATTCGTGAATTTCTTAAAGGGTTCAGGCTTCCTGGAGAAGCACAGAAGATTGATCGCATTATGGAGAAGTTTGCTGAGCGGTAAGTTCATTGGGACACTGAATTCTGTTTTCGATTTATCTTCAATAATTCTGATGATTGTGCTGAAGTAACATGGTTTTTGCAGTTATTGTGCTGATAATCCAGGGCTTTTTAAGAATGCAGATACTGCATATGTTCTTGCATATGCAGTTATAATGTTGAATACTGATGCACACAATCCAATGGTGTGGCCTAAAATGTCGAAGTCCGATTTCATACGTATGAATACTGTAAGTGATGCAGAAGAGTGTGCCCCGAAGGAGCTGCTAGAGGAGATATATGATTCTATTGTCAAGGAAGAGATCAAAATGAAGGATGATATATCTAATGCAGCCAAAAGCAGCAGGCAGAGACCAGAAACAGAAGAAAGAGGCCGTCTTGTTAGTATTCTTAATTTAGCTCTTCCTAGAAGAAAGTCAGTGACTGATACCAAGACAGAGAGTGAAAAAATTATTAAGCAAACACAGGTCCTTTTCAAAAATCAAGGGGCAAAAAGGGGTGTTTTCCATACAGCTCAGCAGGTTGAACTTGTCAGACCAATGGTGGAGGCTGTAGGATGGCCTTTGCTAGCAACATTTTCGGTCACAATGGAGGAAGGTGACAATAGGCCAAGGATTCTTCTTTGCATGGAAGGATTCAGAGCTGGTATACATATCACACGTGTTCTTGGGATGGATACCATGCGTTATGCTTTTTTGACATCCCTAGTTCGGTATGTTTCTTCTGTCAGATTGTTCCATGCATGTGTTCTTAGATTCAGTTATCTTCGTCTATGAGCATCTGATTTCTTTTTCCATTTTAATAAGCATTAATTAGTGAAAAGTTGGAATACCATATTTGTGATGAATTTGTTTATCAAGTCCTGATATCTCTGTGCAGATTTACATTCCTACATGCTCCGAAGGAAATGCGTAGTAAAAATGTGGAAGCATTACGAACCCTGCTTGTTCTATGTGACATGGAAACAGATGCCTTACAGGATACTTGGAATGCTGTCTTGGAATGTGTTTCAAGGCTAGAATTTATCACTTCAACCCCGGCAATTGCTGCAACAGTGATGCAGGGTTCGAATCAAATATCAAGGGATTCGGTTCTTCAGTCTCTCAGAGAGTTAACTGGAAAACCTGCTGAGCAAGTGTTTGTAAATAGCGTGAAGTTGCCTAGTGATTCCATTGTAGAGTTCTTCACTGCTCTCTGTGGTGTGTCTGCTGAAGAATTGAAACAAACACCTGCCCGTGTCTTTAGCTTACAGAAGCTTGTTGAGATAAGCTACTATAATATGGCTCGCATACGCCTGGTATGTTCTATTCTTTATTGTGTATTTGTATGCTATTCACCCAGTTTCTTTTTTTTATACCTGCATTCATATTTTAAGGTTTGTAAACCTAAGAGCCCGGGTGCTCATGTCTATGTTATAGTAAATTGCACAGCCTGATCCTAGCTGTGAAATGGGAAGTTATAACGGATGTTATAATGCAAAGGTTTCTATTAGATTCTGAAGAAAAGGGCATTTTTTATGTTGGTGAGCCCATTTTGTTTTGAAATGTCACACTTGCATAAAAACTTCTTTTCCTTTAATGAGAACTGGCAATCCCTATTCTACATGCTGCTAATACATGTTGTTGCTTCCATGTGAAATAGCAAACATTATTGCATTGCATATTGATGGGGTTATATTTACCATACAACAGTAGTAAATGTTTTCATAAACTTAGCACCTTTTTCATCATTATGTGATTTGAATTGTATTGTTCCATCCACACTTCCACACAAATCTCAAACTATATTTGATTGCATATTTTAATATGTTTGGCCACACCTTTTTAGGTGTGGGCCAGAATATGGTCAATTTTGGCTCAGCATTTCATTGCAGCTGGGAGTCACCATGAGGAAAAGGTTGCTATGTATGCTATTGATTCATTGAGGCAGCTTGGTATGAAGTATTTGGAGCGGGCTGAACTCACCAACTTCACCTTCCAGAATGATATTCTGAAACCGTTTGTTATTCTTATGCGTAATAGTCGCAACGAGAAAATTCGCAGCCTGATTGTTGATTGCATTGTTCAGGTAATTCCAATTTGCATGGAGTTCACCCTAACTGCTTCCTAGTTGGTTGCATAATCTTTTTCTTTTTAACTCTTATTTGATGCCCCAACATTTATAACTTTAACTGTTGTCAATGACCTTTCAGATGATTAAATCAAAGGTAGGTAGTATAAAATCAGGTTGGCGAAGTGTTTTCATGATCTTCACTGCAGCTGCTGATGATGATCTTGAATCAATTGTTGAAAGTGCTTTTGAAAATGTTGAACAGGGTGGGTGCCTGAAATTTCCCATGCTCCAAGATTTTGGTTACTGCAATTGGATTATTTACATAATTCAAGTCTTGTTTATCTTATCTACTGTTGTTTTCAAGTTTTATACAACTTTCCAGTGAAACTAATGCGGTGAGTTTTGCAGTTATCTTGGAACACTTTGATCAGGTTGTTGGCGACTGCTTTATGGATTGTGTCAATTGTCTCATTGGTTTTGCCAATAACAAAAGCTCTCCCCGGATAAGCCTGAAGGCTATTGCTCTTCTCCGTATTTGTGAAGATCGCCTTGCAGAGGTTGGCATAATGACTTTTTACATCTTTGACTTTTATTAGATCATCAGCAACACATCTTGAGAAAATGATGATGTCATGATTATTATTCATGTCTGACTTTTTGTTAAACCAAGGTTTGTAATCTCATGTATCAGCCACAAATTGTTCACATATTGGTGTGGTACAAGACGTGGTATGCCCCCTTTATCTATCATGGTTTGCCAAATCAGACAATACTCCCTTGTTGGTATGGGTGGACAGGGTGTATTGTATGAGGTCAAGATGGTATGATATGGTTGAGATTTCAAATCCTGGGTCAAACCATCAGCAGCACATCTAGATTAACTTTGCTGATTTCTTATCATATTTTTCTTCCTAATCCAGATGATTTTCTTCTGTCTGAAAGGTGCTTGCTAATTGCCATGCAAATGCATCTTTGCTTATGTATTAGTCAGTTAATCCTGCTACCGTATGTGTGATCCTTGAAGTGTCAATCAATTTTGACATAATACCTTTTTAAGGTTCAGATTTAAGGGATGTGTTTTGTTGGTCATGATTAGCATGCTGCAAGATGTTTCCTCTGTTTAGATATCATCTACTTATTTGCTGTAGGTTGTTTCTTGAAGGCAAAATATAATATAGATGATGCCTGAGCTAGTGATTATTGTCATGAAGCTATTGTTGCCCAAGAGATTTTGTTCCCTCTGCTCTTTAACATGCAATCATGTTGCACTTAATTGCCCTTGTGTATCTGAAATGTTGTTTTGCTCATGGATTGAAGTGTCTTTTATCATGCCAATATATTTCTATATAATAGTAATTGTGTTGTAATGTGCCATATATTTTGAGCAGTGTCATGTGCTCTGATGGATGGTTCTCATAGTCTCCGAGAGTATGCTGAAAATTGAATTGTTTTTAACAGTTCACTCTCATAGTTTATGATCAAGTCTAGAAAGTTTTGAATACATAAATATATGAATGAATCCTCTTTGGGAATACTGTATCATTGAAGCCACACATGAGAAACCATTTTACAATTCCAAATTACAAACTAATGTTAAAATAACACTTATGAGGAAAAGACAAGAAAATGAACATTAAGATGGTTAATTCTGATTCTTGACAGTTACTATTCTGTTTGTAACATTAGGATTTTAATTTACAAAAGTTATATGATATAAATTATGCAGAGTTGACCTTTACTAGGTCAATATGCATTAAATTGCCTCCCTCAAAGATGCATTGTCTATGCCTTGTCAATAAATACATAGGTATGTCCAATTGATCATTATGGTATATTTGCATTGAACCATGTTCTTCAAATCACAGTAACATTATCCTTTCAGATCACATTAGGGATTGAAGTATTGTCATTCCACATTTATAGAAGAATATGTCATGATAATCTTTAAGTAACTTGACAGTTGACATGGTGACATGTTCATATCATTCATTGTTAGCATGAAGTTTCATGGAGTTTCAAGTTTGACGAATCATGAATCACTTTGTGTATTTTATCAGGAAACCTGCTATATAGTATCACCAAGTTAACTTAAATATTTTCTTTTGCTCATAAACTGAACGTATGTATTGGCCAAACTTGAAAACCTTTGGAAGTATTTCCTGACATAAATGTTGCTCAGCACGTGCATCCTTAGACTGTAACAGACCGGAAACGACTCTGTAACTTCAGGGTTGTCTCTAATGTATCCTCTAGTCATCAGCAACTTAACAGAAAAAAACATGAATATACCCATGATTGTTTCAAAGTTGTAGTCAGCTGGTATACTTCCTTGTAATTTGTTCTTCTAGTCTAGCTGAAGTTAAGTGTTTTAGTTATGCCTATATTAGACTAGAGTAATGAGTAGGATTGTCTTGACTCAAACCTTGTACCTATCAAAGTCACTTTTTGGTGGCAGGTGTTTAAGAAGTCTTGCTTTACTTTCATGAAAGTTAATTTGTCTCTGCAACATTAAGTGATATCTAAGTTCTGCCAAATGCCAATTAGCATAGGCTGCAGTACACTTGATAAGAAGCAATCCTCACTGTTCCAACAATTCATTTCTATTTTCAAATCCAGACCATCCTTATATTCATTATTTGACTGATTTTAAGCTCTTTTCTTTGCCATTCGCACAAGCATTTGATGGCCATCCATCTTTAATCTTAAAATTTGATTACAACACTTTGATGAACAAGCTTGTTCAGCCACCAAGTTATGAACGCCAGATTTCCATCCTTTGATTTGTAATTTGATTAGTGCTGTTGCTTTGGGAGTTCATTATTTTAGACTGTAATTTTAGGGGGCCACCTCTTGCTGTTAGCAATTAAAAAAAAAGAAAAAGAAATATTAAAGAAAAGAAAAAACTTGTTCATTTGTAACTTTGAAACTTCTATCAACATTAATCATTACCTTAAGAATTACTAATGGAACTCTAAAAAGATCTGTTGTTCGCTAGATTCTCCAATGATTAGGTTAGGGTTGCAGTGACGAACATTGGATAAAGCAGGTTAGCACAGAAATAGCAACTCTTAATACAAGAATATCGAGACTAAACTTATTCCAGCTGCGAGTAGCTTTATCATAGTTATCCAGGTTTGGTGGGAAAAATGCATCTATGACTTACATGATGCCCCTTCTGCCTCCAGGAGATTGTGGGTTGCAAAAGGTCATTTAGTAGAATAACCAGCAACGATCTGGATTACCACTCTTCGTTCCATGATAATCTGCACTCAAACAAGACCTAATACAATGTTCGAAGTGCTGGTATCAAGCCCCATACAAGTGCCTTACTGATAAAGTGCAGTATATGCCCCCATACTTACACATGGTATGTTGTTGGAGTCAGCACAAAACCATATCTGGAGATACCATGCTAGTTTCGTATTGGATTGGTACAATATGCCTTGTGCCATCCAGTGGCGGTTGGTATTGAAAAATGCTGGCCTGATGTATCACGTTAGTAATTTTTCATTCCCTTGATAATTCATTGAGCTATTCTTTCATGAATCACTCAATGACAAGGAGAAATGAAATGGAACCTTGGCCTTTATATGTCACAGGGGTTGCTAACTTGTTATAAATCTTAGTCCCTTTCACATATATACTTTAAATATAATATTTTTAGATTTGTTTGGGAGGCTTTTACAGCCATGATGGGTCTGATATAGTTTTGCTTTTGTAAAAACAACAGCTGATGTTTGTATCTGTTCTAGACCTTGAAAGCTTCTTCCAACTCTTGTTTTTTCAGGGATTTATTCCTGGTGGAGCCCTTAAACCAGTGGATGCTGGTCTAGAGACAAACTTTGATGTGACTGAACATTACTGGTTTCCAATGTTGGCTGGCTTATCTGATTTAACACTAGATCCTAGATCAGAAGTTCGAAACTGTGCACTTGAGGTGCTATTTGATTTGCTGAATGAGAGAGGTCACAAGTTCTCTTCAGCTTTCTGGGAGAGCATTTTTCATCGTGTACTTTTTCCTATATTTGATCATGTGCGGCATGCTGGAAGGGATGGTTTTGTTTCTTCCGGAGATGAATGGCTTCGTGAAACCAGCATCCATTCGCTTCAGTTGCTCTGCAACCTGTTTAATACATTCTATAAGGTAGCAATTACTTGTCTTTTCTTCTAGCCACAATGAAATCATTTCCTGTAAATTGGAGCAGGATTCTTCTATTAGACAATATCATCATCTTTTTTTTTTTTTTTTTTGGTTAAAATCTTATGGTTATTGGTGGTATATTGCAAGATCATATATCATCATGCCATATTGTAGGTTACACCAAATCGATATTGATGTCTGATATTCTTCACTCTTATATCTTTATTTTTTTTTGTTTTCTTATTTGTAGGAGGTCTCTTTCATGCTTCCACCTTTGCTGGGTTTACTGCTGGATTGTGCCAAGAAGACAGATCAAACTGTTGTTTCAATTTCTCTTGGAGCTTTAGTGCACCTCATAGAAGTTGGGGGCCATCAGTTCAGTGACAGTGATTGGGATACTTTACTAAAGAGTGTTAGGTATAGTTGTGAACTTCTTATAAGTTTACTGACTATTTGAATTCATATATTTAATTCTTTCTCATTTTATTGTTTAATCAGAGATGCCTCGTACACGACTCAACCCCTCGAGCTTCTCAATTCATTAGGATTTGAGAACTCAAAGAACCAAACAGTGCTTTCAAAATATTCGGATGACAACAGAGATAGCAGTCCCTCTTTTAAGGGCATCCATCATGATAGCAATGGAGGAGGAAAAGCCTTGGATCAAGCATCCTTAAGTTCTGACAGTGAGACCTCTGGAAAGAATAACTATCCTACAAAATTGCAGGATAATTATCAAGAAACAGATATCCAAGCTAACTTGGAGGAATCTGAAGGTATGCTAGCATTAAATGGTTTGGAATTTCTTCTAGAAAGAAAAGTTTCAGAATTAGATCTCCCTTAAGGAATTCCTGTCTGGCATGTAAACTGGTGCCACCACTTGATGCCTTTCGGTGCATCCAAATCAGAAACAATGAAGCCAAGAGAGTTCTTTTCATAATATGAACTCAAATAAAATGCATTTTGTATTTTGTAGTTCTTCCATCACCATCAGGAAGGGTGCAAAATCCTGCTGAAGCTGCTAGCTTCCATCGGAGCCAAACATTTGGTCGAAGGATAATGGGGAATATGATGGACAATCCTTTGATAAGAAGTTTCACTTCCAAATCAAAGAGTCGTACAGATGTTCCTCTGCCACCTTCACCTTTGAAGGTACATTTTTACCAGTTTGTGACTGTTGTTAGTGGTAAATGCTCAGTATTAGTGCTAATCATCTTTTCAACTAAATTTTAGTTAATTGAAACTTGTATCGATCCATGGATTATTTTGAGTGAACATTGAGTGGCATCAATACATTATAGGTCCATTCTTTTGGGGGTAAGAACTTACCCAAGAATCTGTATTTTTCTAGGTAAGTATTTCCTAGGTAACATTTAGATAGGAAAATAATTTATCCATGTTTTTTTATGTATTGGAAAATGACTCAAGAATTTGTTACCCATATTCTTTGGCATTATTAGTTTCCTGGATAAGTTGTTAAGATCTATCCATATTTTCTATATTACCCTTTATTATATAAATATTATTATATATAATAATATAGTAAATATGATATATTATATTATATAAGATAGTATTATATATTATTATATTATTATTATGGGGTTGGGGGTATATTAGGAATGAAACAAAAAAGATTATTTTTCTGGTTGATGGGAAAATGACTTACCCACCTCCTAGGCGGGGGCAAGACTTTCCCCCAATTTCATGGGTAAATGCTATCCATGGGAAAATGATTTACCCATATAGAGAAACGTGAGAACATAAGTAAGTTGGTCAATGGAAAAGTTAACCAACTTTCTCATGATATTTATCCACAAAAGAATGGGCCCTATAGGAGAAAATTGTATGACATCAGTTAGCAATTAAGTTCCAAGAATGTGTGACGAAGTTCTACTGTCCTTCTATCATTTCATCTTGACAACTCACAGATGGAAAAAGTTTCTTTTTGTTACTGTATTGGTCATACCTTTTTGATGATTTTGCAGCTGGACTCTTGCTTGCCTAAAGTTGCCTGGGCAGGTATTTATCTTGTGGTCACTGAGGGTTGTGGAGCTCTCATGCATGCCTGTGTTGTTTGCTCAGAGAGAGAGAGAGAGATTATTGGACATACATGGTTCAAAGGCTGGTATCTTAGTGAAGTTGAACTGCTGCCGTTGATGTGGAGTTCATAAAGCGGCAAATCACTAGCAAAAGTGGTTAGCTTTATGTGTTTTGCTCTCTCATTGAATTGGTCATGCATAAGGTCTACAAAACAACTCTACAAGGAAAGGAGTCAACCTTATGTGGAAATTTTGCTTGCTTGTCCTCATTGATGTGAACCTCCCATTTTGAGTTTAGTCCTCTTTAACTCTCAGGATGGGTTTCAGTGTAGAGAAGTTTGCATGGGTGCTCTTTGTATGTATGTGTCTGTACATATGACCATCAAGTTTTATAATTTCAATCTGATAACTCAGAGAGGGTGACATCTTTTCTGTTCACAGTTCCACCATCACATTGATGTTACAAAGTGTGAAATAGTGTCCTCATCATTTATGTTTAATATGAAAATACCTATCGGCATAATTTTTTGTTCACCTATGTATAACATCTGCTTGATTTTTCTGTTGGATGTCCATATAGATCCCTGATGCTGATGAGCCTGTTCCTGATAATGATGATGCTGAAGAGAACACAGTGATGGAGACAGTCAGGGGAAAATGTGTCACTCAACTACTACTATTAGGTGCCATTGATAGTATACAGGTAAAGATATGCTCCACATATGCTTAAATTATTAGGTCTATTTCTATTTTGGCTGAATCACTGGGAACCCTGCAAGATTGACTAAGCTTATGACTATTGATGGCATGCATGGAACTTGCCAGGTAAGGTACTGGAGCAAGTTAAAAGCCCCTCAGAAGATTGCAATAATGGACATCTTGTTGTCTCTTTTGGAGTTTGCTGCTTCATATAATTCATCATCGAACCTTAGAATGCGAATGCACCATATACCCCCAGAAAGGTAGCTAGCAGACTTCACTGAAACTTTTTGGTCATGTAATGGCAGGATCTTACATTTGACACTTAATTCTGCACAGGCCACCTTTAAATCTTCTTCGCCAGGAAATTGCAGGAGCTTCTATTTATTTAGAAATATTGCATAAGTCAACCACAGTATCCAATAGCAAAAGCAGCGAATATGTAAATTCTAATGGTGTTCCTGCTGAGAGAACATCAACAAATGATGCAAACCATGGTGAAGATGCAAATGCAGAAGAGAAGCTCAGGAGCTTTGCAGAAGAAAAATTAGTTTCTTTCTGTGGACAGGTTCTAAAAGAGGCTTCCGATCTCCAGCCTAGTATGGGGGAGGTTGCTAGTGCAGATATACATCGTGTACTTGATTTAAGAGCTCCAGTTATTGTTAAGGTAATGATGTTCTTTGAAACCTGTTAGTGCTTGTTTTAATGTGGTGTCTAGTTGGTGTATTTTGTGGTACTTGCTACCTGCTTCTGCATTCTTAAGCGGTTTTGAACCTGTTAGTGCTTGTTTCTATGTGGTGTCTAATTGGTGTATTTTGTAGTACTTGCTACCTGCTACTGCATTCTTAAACGGTTTTGATTTTTCAGTAAATATATACCCTTTGATGTGGTTATAAACACTTCAAGAAAGGGCAGGGTTATAAATATCTTTGTTGAGAGAGAACATTTAGTTCCATTATTTGGGTTTAAGATTGTACATAGATCGTGGTAACCAGCACTGATGAAATCATGTGTTGCCTTCTAGGTGATATTCTTGTATGTCGCTGCTTATCTTATGGGACAGATAAATCCTAAATTAAGTTTTGAAGTACTTTTTCTTGTGGAGTGCAACTGATATGTTTTTCATATATTAAAGATAAGCTTTAACCAACAAGCCTCCTTTACCATTCTCTTTTTTTTTTTTTACCAAAGGAAGAAAAAACCCAACAAGCCTCATCCAGACACTGTTGGATTCTCTTTCTTTATTTTTTGTCACTATGTTCATTGCCAAAGAAGTAAGGGACAATCATTTTTATTACATCTAAACTGATGTTGTGGTGTTCCATCCTGGATTAAACACCTCTAATTTGGAGCACATTCCTGCATATGGTTGCTTTTAGTTCCTGTATGTGGCTATCATACACTGGTGAGTAATTGATTAGCCCCTTTTGTAGTTTTTGCAATGGTTCTGTCACTCTTATTGGCGTGTCAGAATGCTCTAATCATCTATGTACTTATATTTGTATATACAAGCATTCTCAAAGAAAATATTTCTCCTCGGTCTTTCAGGTGCTCAAAGGAATGTGTCGTATGGATAACCAGATATTCAGGAAACATCTCAGAGAATTTTATCCATTAATTACGAGACTTGTTTGCTGTGATCAGGTAATTTGGCATATTTTTTGCTTAAGCCAGTAGAAGCTCCAATCAGATTTTCTTTGTTAAATAAAGGAAAATCCAATGGTTAGTTCTGACCAGCTACTTGTGCAATAGAATTATATTTTGCTCTAGCTTATATTCTACTCCCAAGTTCTCAATTTAAAAGGACTCGCATGGCAAAGAATTGCTGGTCATCACGACTGCTGGGAGGTATGCTGGAATAAAGCTGCCTGCCCAATACGGTTACACATTCTCTCATTGCCTTTCATGCCATAGGGTTAAATCATCTAAACAAAAGTTTGGCGGTTCATATAAAATGGCAAGTCAAGTTGGCTTTTACGTAACATGCATGGTTCAACTGTAATAGTTGAGAGTTATAAAATTGATGTCTGTTTCATTTCAGATGGATGTTCGTGGAGCTCTTGGAGATCTCTTCAGCAAACAGCTTACCGCCCTTTTGCCATAATTGATCTGTTTATTGTTAATGCATCTTCTCTACAAGTTCTTTGAAGTCACTATCCCCATCCTTGAGCAGGAACACCTTTAGACACCGTCTGAGAGATGAAGTGGGGCACTTGTATCTTTACCATGGAAGTCTGTTGCATGGGCTGCTGCAAAATTAAAACGGAAAAGCTGGATGCTGGTCAGAAACTTTTCGGGACAGCCCAATCTGAATGCAAGATATACTCCATGTACTTTGAAGTATTTTCCCCTCTGTGGCCAAATATTTTCTTGGTTTGTCTCCCTGCTCTTCATTATTTCTCGTTAGTGTTTTTGTTTGATATTTATTTTAAGTTGTTATTGGTGAGTATGCTATTGAAGTGGACAGTTAGCGAGGCATAGAAGGGAACAATCTCAGATTCTGAGATATCTTCCACAAAATTGGAGAGTGAGTTTATAGAAACGGTGGGAGGGGCTCAGCTGTCTTGCTGGGATCAACCCGTTTGTTGAACTTTCATGCTTTGCACTCAGATTATCAAGGAAATTGCAGGTCCTAAAAACAGCTATCCATGTACTCATTGGATGCATATAGTAAAATTTTGCAGACAATCTTTCACTGACGTAGTTACAGGATGATGAGCTGATGCTTAAGTGCTTCCATCTGATCTGATAGTGCTGCAGGTTTGACTAGTGGTGTCATTGCGTTCAATTATAGCTTGTGGAAGAAGCTTAAGATAGTGTTGTTTTTAGTGGTTATTTAGTTGTGCAAATCTCAAGGTTAAATACTTGGAGGAGGACTCTGGGTTTTTGGCCTATCAGTGTCCTGAGTCGTGGCCTCTGGCTACCATAATCATTCTGTATTAGTAGCTATGGTATCTTGTTTATCCTAGAACGCTTTGCAATCCCTCTTTGAAAGCTGGTGAAAAAGTTAGCTGATATCTGCACTCAAAAGAAAAAAATGAAAAAGAACAATGAAAACAGTAGCTGATGTAATCATCTCACCACAGGTTGTGACCGTTCCATCAAAGACGGTCTTGGCATCCGTACGAAAAAGGTGAGGGGAATCTTATCTCCTGCTTTATGCCTGCTTCTGTATACCATATATTTAGAAGATGTTTGTTTCGTTATTCAAGTACTTTGACCTCAGGTAGGATCTTCAAATATGTATTGTAGTGTTGCCGAGCTTGGGGAGTAAATTGAATATTTTTGCCTCGAAAAAATAAAACCAAATATATATATGTATATATATATATATATATATATATATATATGCATGCATGCATGCAATCTATGTATGTAGTTGGAATGTTGGACGAAAACTGTAATTTATGCTACTGTGCATGCTGACGGCTGACATTCGGTCGGTCAAAATTATCGTTCTCGTGGGTCATCAGGTGGGCAGTCCTAGTTGCGACCAATGGGAAACCACCGGAAGATTCTGAATAAGCCATCTAGGTGTCAGGATGCTTTCGTATTTCTAGAATTGGATTTCGCACCGAAATTCCGCTAGGTTAGAGAATTCTGAGACGTCTACCAATTTCTAGAGAAAAAATGGAAAAAAAATTAAAAGTGTCAGCTTGCTGGTGAAGTCTTTTGAATCTGGCTTAATTGCAGTTCATGTATCGTGCTCCACAGTTAGCAACGCTCGGTGGAGATATAAAAGTATTAATCATTTTGATTGAATATTTTTATTTATCTTAAAGAACCATGATAAGGATTTAGAAAGTGTGTTAAAGCTTTTTATCCAAAAAAAGAAAACTCTTAATTATTGAAGAGCGTTTTTTCAATTTCATCCTAAATTTTAATTTATTATAATTATATTATCTAAATTTTAAATTTATTTAGACTTTTATCATGTATTTTGTCAGGCTGTCATAATAAAATTATCATGTGATATCATTTTCTGCCATGTAAGCAGACCATGCGGTATTACATGATCATTGGGTCACGTAATTAGATGGAATTTACTGTTAAGGTTTGAATCAACAAATTTAAAAGTTGGATGGTCTCATTATATTAAATTAAAATTTAGAAAAAAATTAAAAATTTATAAATAATTTAAAATTTATACTTTTTTTTTTTTTTTTTTTTTGTCAACCTATCTTAATTCTATTGAGAGAATAAAAGTTAAGTACATAGTTTGGACGATCCCTATTCTAATCGATCTTCAATTTTTTTTCCTATTTCTGAAAACCAAGATGAAAGGAAGTCCTGCCTAAATTGAAAATGCCCTTTCTCAAATGTATTTATAATTTTCCTTCAAAAGAATTTTATTTAAATTTTATTAAGAAATGATCTTCTCAATTTTAATCTCATGGTATTTATTTAATTTTTCTAATTTTTAATTGTAAAATTTGTATTTCGTTGCAAGTCCATCTCTGTTAACTACCTGTGTTAATTAGGTGTTAAAAAATTATAATACGTGAATCTATCTTTTATGACTGAAATATCTGGGTAAAATGATGATTCCAACTCTACCACATCCCGGTCACCATCTTCTTCCTCCCTGCCTTCCAGTCGCTATCGGCATCCCCGAAGGTGATCTAGCCCATTACATCCTCGGCAATGGCGATCTCCCTCGACTCCAGCAACCATGTGTGTGTGTGTTTGTGTGAGCGAGCTAAGAACAGAGCTTAGAGAGACAAAGAAAGGATCGGACAAAATCTTGCTAGAAATAAGGGCAACAAGCCTGGTACGAAAGATTCTTCTTCAAATTCTAATGGAAAAGTGTTATAAAATAAGATGTTGCTCTAAATAACAATATATGATGAGGTTTTCTGCAAAAGAATTTTATAAGATTCTTCTCGATAGACTCTTGAGCCACAAGTTCTTCTTCGATGAAAACTTATTTTCAAAATAATCTGAAAAGAGTTTGATTTTGTTTGCCTTATTTTTCTTTAAAAGGGATCAAAGCCCTCTCTCCTGAGAATTATGAGCTATATTCTTCAATTTATTGACTTTGGCTCTTGATTCTTGTTACTGATGTTTTTCGTTCCCGACTGATTGGAGCTCTCATCGAAGGCCTCTTTTGATTCTTTTTTGGTATACTGGGTGATCTCTTCTTTGCCTTCTTTCTTCTGATGCCAAGGATCTTCAGCCTTCTTTTTTCTTCAGTTTTACGAGTGCCCTATGTTAATGCCGAACGCTCCATTTCTTTTATTGATGTTCGTCATCGCTATTTTGGTATTATTTTTTGATTTTTTGCCGAGGTTGAGAAGAAGAATCATCATTTCAGGTAATCTCTTATCTTGATCTATTGTCGAGGCCGAGTAAGGTTGGTCTGATTGGATTCTGTTATCTTCTATTTGATATATATTGTTGCCTTCCTTATGATCTTTACTTTGGATATTTTGTATCCTATATTGTACCTATTTCGAGATAGATTATTTAGTAGATTGCTCCTCCTCTCTGTGGATGTAAGCTCCTTATGCTAAACTATAAATTTTTTGTTCTATTTGTGTTTGTTTATTAATGCCCGTGATGTGTTTGATGAATTGCTTTAAAGAGATACAATATTAAATTTCAAGCTTAAATTGATCTAATTCGATGCGCACGATCTCAACAATTGGTATCGGAGCACTTAGATGGCTAGTGACAAGCAATAAATTTTTACAATGGCTAATGATTCGACGTTTGTTTCTCATTCCACCATCATAAGGCATGAAGTGGCTATCTTTGATGGCACATGAGACTTTTCACTATGGAAGGTAAAAATGAAATACTTGTTGGTTAAAGAAGGTGTAGCAAAAGCCTTTAAGGATGTGGATGCAATCCCATAAGATAATAAGACTGTCAAAGAAGTGATTAATGAGAGAGCTCTAGAAATCCTGTTCTCAGATTTGAGTGATAAAGTTCTATGTAATGTTGTGAATCTAAATACAGCTAAAGGCGTATGGAAAAAATTGGATAGCCTATATATGGCAAAATTCTTGATCAATAGATTATATTTGAGAAAAAAATTACGCACATTTCGTATGATAGAAAAAATTTCACTGAAAAATTACTTGGATGAGTATAATAAGCTCCTGCTTGATTTAGCAAATATTGGTATCGATATAGATGAAGAAGACAAGGCTTTGATTTTAATCTACTCGTTACCTTAGTCCTTTGAGTATATTACTACTATCATGCTCTATGGAAGAGAAACTATATGTTAGGATTTGATGCCTTGAATTTGACCCATAGCAGAGGAGAATCAAATTATCAAGCAGTCGAGCTGGCTCTAATATGGAGTCGAGTTGGCTCGGACTGAGATCGAACCAGCTCGAATCGCAATCGAGCCGATCCTCTCAGACAGATAGAAAGCAGAAGTTCGGGCAAGATGCAGTCGAGCCAGCTTGACCCCTGATAAAGTCGGCTCAATGAAGACGAATAGAACAGGATGAGATTTTTTGTTTGAACTTGGATTATGATTAATCTAAAGGATCTACAAGAGTTGCACGTGGACCACAGGATCTAGCGGCCACAAAGGGCTGCAGTCATAATCTAAAGGTTGAAAAATATTTCAAGACTCTATCAAAATCATGTTCGACTCATATTAGGAGAAAGAGCCCTATTAGGATTTCTATGAACTATTGAGAAGAGGATTCTTATTTTATTTAAAGGACTGAGATGCTATAGAGTAGGAGGTGGCACGTATAGCATGAGAGGCATGTAGAGAGACTCAGGTAACCGCTGAGAGAAGCTTGGCAGAGTGCCGAGTATGTGCAGCCCATGAGAGAAAGAAGTCACAGGTACATAGCATCCGACGTGGAGGCTATAAAGGTAGAGCATCTTGTAGCTTTTGAGGATCTCCTTGGGATTCTGAGAGAGCTTTTATGAGGGTAGCTTCTAAAAGATTTGTATACATTGAGTTAAGAGTGGATATTCTTCTCTTGTACTTATTTTTTTCTTTCATAGTGGTGCTTTGCATGTCCCATGAAGGTGAGCCCTTGGGCTGATCAACGTACTTGATTATTATCTTATTTTATTTTTTTCTTTCTTCCTATCGTAATATCTCGATACTAGATTCTTAACAAAGCGGTATCAAAGTAGCTGATATTCCAACAGATTGGTATCAGAGCCAGACAGTATCAAAGCGCATATTGCAGTAGTGGATAGAGATTGAAGAATATGAATTTGACAAGTACAATCAAGATGAAGATGAACAGGTTTGATGGAAGGGATAATTTTTTCTTATGGCAAGTAAGAGTAAAGAATGTCCTCATCCAATATGGGTTGATCGACTCTCTCTTGAACGATAAAATGCCAGCTACCATGGAGGTGAAGGATTGAAAGCGGATCCAGATGCAGTCGGTTAGCACAATCTACTTGTACCTAGCGGATGATATAGTGATCCATGTACTTGATGAGATTTTTTTTATGGCACTATGATCGAAGCTCGAGGAGTTGTACATAGTGAAGTTGCTCACCAACACGCTATATTTTTAGAGATAGTTCTACCAGCTACGGATGGAAGAAGGTCAGAGCATACGGAAGCATCTATCCAACTTTCAGAAGATCCTCACCAACTTTCTTAGCATTGGCAAAAAAGTTAAGAAGAAGATTAGGACGTTGGTCTTGCTAGTATCGCTTTTTTCTTCGTATGAGTTCTTGGTGACTACTCTTTTAGTGAGAAAGAGCACCGTTAAGATGGATGAGGTCACTGCAGCAATACTCCAGAATGAGACTCTCAAAAGGGAGAACCCAGCTTTGAGCTCAGATGGCGGCAGCTCAACTTTGATGGTTTTTGAAGGAGCAGGAGATAGTAGATGGAGCAACCAAGGATCGCAAGGAGGACAATCCAGGTCCAAGACGAGGGACCAAAGCAAGATCAGATGATACAAGTGTGATGAGTTAGGGCATCAAGTTAAGGATTGTCCATAACTTAAGGATCGGACGAGGGCTAGGTAGCGATGGCCAGTGGATAGTCAGAGGATGATATCCTAGAGATATCTAACGAAGGTATCTACTTTTTTTCAATAGTAAATTTTAGATTCTGCATGCACATATCATGTTTGTTGCAGAGAGGAGTAGTTTGACTCTCTAGAGAGCAATGAGGGTATTGTTTATCTACTGGATGGATCGAATTATGCGATCAGAGGCATCAAGATGGTCAGCTGGAGGACACATGATAGTGTAGTGAGAAGACCGTGGAAGGTTTGATACATATCTAATTTCAGACGAAATCTTATCTCACTAAGCAGACTGGATTCAAATGACTATAGGTAGGTAGCTGATGATGGAATCCTGAAGGTCATGCACAGCAATAGGATGATATTGGAGAAAAAGAAGAGGATGAGAGGATATTACTATCTGGCAGGAAGTTTAGTACGAGGTAGAGCTTCATAAGTCAGAGGGTGCCCAGTGTGGGATGGAGCTCTAGATGGAGGTGGATCGGGCACAAAATGAGAGACTCGAGAGGATGAGATGCCATGTCACAGAGTGAAGTTTTTATTACTGTAGGAGACTTTTTCGAGCAGGTCTTTGGTCAGAATGGACATAGTCATTAATGAAGATGGAATTAAGTGGCCTGGTTCGACTCTCACATTTATCCATCCATGATCAGTAGGCATGCCCTAAGGCATGAAGGCAAGATGGATCACAAGCTCTCAAAGTTAGGTGAAGATCAAATATCGAGTCGAGATGGAGATTGTTAGAATTTGATGCCTCAAATTCGATCCACAGTAGAGAAGAATCAAATCATCAAACAGTCGAGCTAGCTCGGATACGAAATCGAATCGGCTCAAACCACAATCAAGTCGGCTCTCTCAGATAGATAAAAAGCAAGAGTTTGGATGAGATGCAGTCAAGCCAGCTCGATTTTTGATAGAGCCGGCTTGATGGAGACGAACAGAATAGGATAGGATTTTTTGTTTGGACTTGGATTATGATTAATCCAAAGGATCCACGAGACTTGCGCATGGACCATAAGATCCAGTAGCTATGAAGATCTACGATTATAATTTAAAGGTTGAAAAATATTTTCATACTCCATTAAAATCATGTTCGACTCATATTAGAAGAAAGAGTCCTATTAGAACTCTTATGAACTGCTGAAAAAAAGAATTCTCATTCTATTTAAAGGATCGAGGTGCTGTGGAGCAGGAGGTGGAACGTGAGAGACACGTAGAGAGACTCAGACAGCCACCGAGAGGAGCTTGATAAAGTGCCGAGTACATGCAGCGCACGTGAGAGAGAAGTTATAGGTGCATAGCATCCGACGTGGAGACTGTGAGGGCAGAGCATCTTGTAGCTTCTGAGGGTCTCCTTGGAATTCTAAGAGAGCTTTTGTGAGGATAGCTTCTAGTTAAGAGAGATTTATATACAGTGAGTTGAGAGTGGATGTTTTTCTCTTGTACTTTTTTTTCATAGTAGAGCTTTGCATGCCTCGTGGAGATGAGCCCTTGGATTGATCCATGTACTTGATTATTTTTTTTCTTTCTGTCATAATATTCCGATACTAGATTCTTAATAAAATGGTATCAGAGTAGCTGATATCGCAATACTATAAATCTTGAAGAGATAGAAGCTACTTTATTATTCAATGAGCTTAGATTGAAAGTACAGCTACAGCATCAAGCTCAAACATCAACTCAAGGACTTACAGTTAGAGGTAGAGATGAATAGAAAAAGGAAGGACAAGATAGAAGTAAGTCTAAAAATAGATCAAAGTCTAAGTCTAAAAGATCAGATATTTATTATTATTATAAAAAGATAGATCACTGAAAATCAAAATGTAGACTTCTACAGTCTAAAAAAGAGAAGAAACAAAAAGATAAAGAAACAGTTTCAGATATGGCATCAATTGTAGTTTTATCAGGAGATCATAACAGTATAGCAAATGATGCAGTATTTACAGCTGCTTGCAGTGTTAGGCATGCTGGTACTTGGATCATGGATTCTGGAGTATCTTTCCATATGACATCTCATAAGAAATGATTCTCTTTCTTTAGATCTTATGAAGAAGGTACTATTCTTCTTGGGGGATGATGGTATCTGCAATATAGAAGGTATTGATATGATCCAAATTAAATCTAATATAAACACTGTGATGACATTAGATGATGTTAGATATATTCCTAAATTGAAAAAAAATTTCTCTTGGTACATGTCTTTGACAGAGCAGATTTTGAGGGCAGATGGGATAGAGGATCTATAACTATCAATAAAGGAGTATTAACTTTATTGAGAGATAAACTGAGTGGTACCCTTTACTACTTGGATAATAGTATGATGATTGGACAAGCTTCAGCTATACGGTCTTCTATTGAGTAGTTGACACATTTGTGGCACTAGAGGTTAGGATACATCTCAGACAAAGATTTATAGGAGCTGAGCAGACATGGTCTGTTGAGTGATCAGAAGATTGGTATACTTGGATTCTGTGAGTACTATGTATTTAAAAAATAATACAGAGTTAGCTTCACTATAGGCATGCATAGGATAATTGGTATATTAGATTATATTCATTCTGACCTATGAGGATCTATCCTAATTACATCTAAGGGTGGATCTAGATATATGCTTACTTTTATTGATGACTACTCCCGCAAAGTCTGGATATACACCATTAAAAATAAGAATGATGTGTTTGATACATTTAAAAGGTAGAAGGCTATGGTTGAGAGGCAAACTGAGAGGAAGGTGAAAACCTTCCGAACTAATAATGAATTGAAATTTTGTCCTACAGAGTTTGCTAATTTTTGCAAGTCAAAAGGCATTGTTAGACATAGAACAATAGTTGGTACATCTTAGCAGAATGGTGTGGTAGAATATATGAATCACACACTATTAGAGAGACTCAAATCTATGTTATCTAGTTCTAAATTAAATAGAGATTTTTAGGCAATGGCCGCTAACACAGCTTGCTATATTATAAACTGATCTCCATCATAAGCACTAAGCATGAAGACTCCGAAAGAGATATGGACAGGAAGACCTACAGACTATTCAGTACTCAGAATTTTTGGGTGTCCAACTTATGCACATATCAAAGATGAAAAGTTAGACCTCAAGGCTAAAAAGTACATACTTATTGAATACGCATATGGGATGAAGGACCACAGACTATGGTGCATAGAGTTTGGATCCCAAGGATTTCTAGTTAGCAAGAATGTGATATTTCATAAGACAGCCACTCCTTCAAGATAGCTACAGTCTAGTTCTTTTCAGAAAGATTAAGACTAAGGTCAGTAGGATAGGACTGTTGTGGATATTGATCAGACTGTTGAATCACAACAGCAGCAGTTAAATGAAGATACTTATATTTAGAATGAACAACAACAGCAAACAAATGCAGAGATACAGACTCAGGAGGAGGTTACCATGTAGGAACAGGATCAAATTGATAGTATTGCCACTCGAAGACCCAGGCATTAGATCAGAGCATCTCAAAGGTATGGTTTTGAGGATTTTGCTTGTGTTGAGTTAGTCTATTATGCTCTGAGTATTGCAGACATCATTGGTGATGAGCCGACCATATATCAGGAGGCTATTAGTAGTTCGCGAGCTGAGCAGTGAATCATGACTATGATTGAAGAACTACAGTCTTTAAAAAAGAATCAGATTTAAAAGTTAGTCAAATTACTAAAGGGCGAGAAGGTAATTGGCTGCAAATGGATCTTTAAGAAGAAGAAAAGAGCCAGTCCTCAAGATTTTAGATATAAGATCAGATTGGTGGCAAAGAGCTACAGTCAACGGAAGGGTATCTATTATAAGAAGGTATTTTCTCCTGTAGTTAAATACTATTCTATCTTTGTCTTACTTGCTTTTGTTGCTTCTCAGAATTTGGAGTTGGAACAGCTAGATGTTAAGATAGCTTTTCTTCACGGCGAATTAAAGGAGCGGATTAATATTTAACAATAATTTGATTTTAAGATTTCAGATAAAGAAGATCATGTATGTTTACTCAAGAGATTATTATATGGTCTCAAGTAGTCTCCAAGATAGTGGTACCATAAATTTGACAGATTTATGGTCGACCATGGATACAATAGATCTTCATATGATAGTTGCGTGTATCACCAGTAGCTTTCAGATGGGTCCTTTTGCTACTTATTACTATATATGGATGATATGTTAATTGCAGCCAAGGATATTTCAATTATCCAGAAATTGAAAGCTAAGCTCAGTACTGCATTTGAAATGAAGGATCTTGGACTGGCAACGAAGATACTTGGGATGGAGATCATTCATGACAGACAGTTAGGTATATTTTTTCTTACTTAGCATGGTTATATTGAGAAAGTCTTAGATAGATTTGGTATGTCCACAGTTAAATCAGTCACTATTTTTTTTATCAGTCATTTTAGATTATCTACTAGAGACTGTCCTCAGACTGAGGATGATGAGAGATATATGCCCAGAGTGCCATATGTGAGTGCAGTAGGCAGCATCATGTACGCGATGGTCTGTACTCGACCTGATATTTCACAGGCAATAAGTGTCATAAGCAAATACATGGATAAGCCTGAGAAGGCTCACTGGTCAGCTGTAAAATGGATACTTAGATATCTGAAAGGCACTTCTAAATTGGGATTGATATTCTCTACACAAAGTAATTGTATAGTTACAGAATTTTGTGATTCAGATTATGCTTGTAACTTGGACAGGAGAAGATCTTTGATCGGATATGTATTTACTCTTTCTGGATGTGCAGTCAGTTGGAAGCTACTTTGCAGTCTACAATTATTTTGTCTACCACTGAAGTAGAGTATATGGCATTGACAAAGGCACCAAAGGAAGCTATTTTGCTAAGAGGATTGTTACAGAATTTGGATCTCGAGAAGGATTATTTGGATATTCATTATGACAGCTACAGTACTTTGCATCTTGCCAGAGACCAAATGTATCATGAACGCACTAAGCATGTAGATGTCAGATTTCACTTCATCAAAGATTTGATAGAGAAAGGTAATATCCGACTTCAGAGAATCTATGTTACTCATAATTCGGTTGATATGCTTACTAAACCAATCCCTGTAATTAAGTTCAGAAATTTCTTGAACTTGATTGGTATAAGCACATGGTAATGCCTTTCGGGGCTTATGGTAAGGAGGAGGTAGTATTATTAATCTACATCTGATACAAAGGTATAATATTTATCGCAAGGAGGAGGATTGTTATAAAATAAGATGTTGCTCCAAATAACAATATGTGAGGGGGTTTTCTGTAAAAAAATTTTATATGATTCTTCCCGATAGACTCTTGAGACACACGGAGTTCTTCTTCGAAGGAAACTTGTTTCCGAAATAATCTGGAAAGAGTTTGATTTTGTTTGGCCTTATTTCTCTTTAAAAGGGATTAAAGCATTCTCTCCCAAGAAGTATGAGCTCTATTCTTTGATTTATTGACTCTTGGCTCTTGGTTTTCGTTGTTCCTGTTGCTCCTATTTTTCATTTCCGACTGGTTGGAGCTCTACATCGAAGGCCTCTTTTGATCTTTTTTTGGTACGCCGGGTGGTCTCTTCTTTGCCTTCTTTCTTTCAATGTCAAGGATCTTCAGCCTTCTTCTTTCCTCAATTTTATGGGTTTCCTGTGTTATTGCTGATTGCCTATGTTTCTTTTGTTGGTGTTCGTCATCGCTATTTCAGTATTATTTCTTGATTTTTTATCGAGGTTGAGAAGGAGAATCTTCATTTTAGGTAATCTCTTATCTTGATATGTTGCCGAGGTCGAGTAAGGTTAGTCTAATTGGACCTCTGTTGCCTTCTATTTGATATATATTGTTACCTTCCTTGTGATCCTTGCTTTAGATATTTTGTATCTTATATTGTACCTATTTCATGATGGATTATTTAGTAGATTGCTCCTCCATCCCATGGATGTAGACTCCTTATGCTGAACCATGCAAATTTTTTGTTCTATTTATATTTGTTTATTCATGCCTATAATTTGTTCGATGAATTATTTCAAAGAGATACAATATTAAATTTTAAGACTAAATTGATCCAATCCGGTGCGCACAATCTCAACAAAAATTGAGCGAAGGAGCAGCGGTTCTTTGATGTTTAAGACTACAAGTTAATTGAGAAAGTTATTTAATAATTTTTCTCTCTTTATATAGAGAGAGAAAAAGAGAGAGATAGACTGGGCTCCGATCGATTGAATTTTAGTCTATATTCGATCAGATTTTCGACCGTCGGATCAGCGTGCATTTACGTGCATGCGCTTGAAAAGGTGTGTCGGCTGAAAAAACAGACGCGCATGCACCTGAAAAAATTTAGAAAAAAAAATAGGCATGTTGCCTGAAAAAAGTTTGAAAAACAATCTAAAAAAAACTTTAAAAAAATTCAAAAAAAATCTTAATAAAACCTTTAAAATTCAAAAAAAAAATATGAAGGTGCCTAAAATGTAGGCATCTTCATGTGCTGAAAGGCACCTACAATTTAATGTAGATACCTTTAGGTGTTTTTTTATAGTTTTTTTAATTTAAAAAAAATTCCTCTATTAGAAGAAAAAAGAAGAAAGGCGCTTGAAGGCGCCTACATTTTAAATGTATTTACCTTCAAGGCTTTTTTTTCTAAATTTTTTTTTAAAAAACATTAAGTTTTTTTCCAATTTTTTTTTTTCAGACAGTAGATCTGTTGTTTTTTTTTTTAATTTTTTTTTCAGACGCACACGTGCCTATTTTTTTTCAGTCGACATATTTTTTCATGTTTATGTGCATAGATGTACGTTGATCCAACGGTCAGAAATTCGATCAAATATGAACTAAAATCTGATCAATCAAAACTTAGCCTATTTTTCTCTCTCTATATATAAATATAACTTCTAATAAATGAAAGTCCAGAGCTTCTTTATGACAACACATGTTGCCAACCTATGAAGCCATGCGTCGTCATCTTAAAGAGTCATGCGTTAGCATTTAGCAATAGAAGGAAGTGAACTTTCGACTTTTCTTTTTTCATTCATGTAGTGTACAGTAACAAAGGGTTATATTATATCTAGATTTATTTAATTTATATAGGGTCAAAATATGTACAGTGATTTATGGATATGTTACATCAACAAGGCTAAATATGCATGAAGGTGTCGTGCTTTAAACATGCATGGCAAAACATTCCGATCAGCCATCCATATCGTCGTGTCAGTGTCAGTGTGCCACATCCTCTACTGTCCTTTCCACATTAACGTGCTACGGTGGAGTGTTGTCGGATTGTGCCTGCAAAGCCCAGACTTGATTTGGACTGAAGTCGGCAAGGCTTGCCGACTTCAATTCAAAAAAAAAAATGAAAAACACGATCCTCCGTCTGATACCCCACCAAGGGAAGGGATAAGGCCACTCGAATGGCTAGATCAAATATTGTGGATGTTGTTGTATCAACTCGAGCTGATGCTAATTGATGGAGATCTCATACCAGAATATTACGGTAGGTAGAAAGAATAAAATAAAATGAGAATATAATTAAGTATGTGGATCAACCTAAAGATTTATCTCTATAAGACATACAAAGGTTCATTATAAAAAAAAATAAATACAAAAGAAGATTACCTACTGTTAATACCTATACAACCCTCTCAACTAGAACTAATCTAACAAAGTTCTCTCTTGGAGACCCCTTGAAATGACCGTAGTCTATTGTCTAGCTGTCTGCTCGAAGTTTCTTGCTCTTACTATCTATTGGCATCCTCTGATGCCTTCTGTCATTTTAGATCTCAACCAAAATCATCACTTAGCTCTCGGTCTGCCGTTACAGGCCTTTTAAAGGCTTCGAATGGAGTTTAATCCGAGTCTAGAATGAAGTCTTTACTCAATTCTAACTCAAACAGCGTCCCTAGTTATTGGATATTGACTGGCTGCTCTCCTGACCACTTGATCATGCCTCAGAGCTTCATAGATCACCTGTGAACTAGCTGTATCACGAATCCAACCCAATGTCTACTCGCCACATATCTCAAAATGACCAAAATAGCCTATGTGCTAAGATTTCTCGTCGTGGACCCTTAAAGGGTCCACCATGAACCACATGGGCGCTGGTCCATGGTGGACTGAGCCCAATCAACCGTGCACGACCGTTGGGTGCCCCATCGTGCATGTTGCTGCGTGCTCTCACCCGAACATAGGCCCGCCCCCCTCTCGTGTGACCACCTAGGCCTAGGTTGCACTCGTGCACGTGCCCACTTGGGCCCGAGCTGGCAATGCATGCACCTGCATGTTGCTGATGCCTGCATTAGGCCTAAATGCAGCCTAGTGCACTACAGGTCGTGCTCGCATGTGGCTGGCCTGCCCGTCATTGCATGCTTGGCCGGCCTTGCGGGCTTGCACGCTCATGCATGGCTGGCCTGTGCACCCGTGCATGCCTGGGCCACTCCTCCACGTGCTTTCTCAAGCATATTTTTGTCATCTGGACTTCGATTGGGGTGCTCTTAGGCTCATTGAATTTCGTTTATCATCTTGAACCTTTCTATGGACTTATTATGAAAAAATTTAAAATATTTTTCTCAACAATCTCTATCTCAACTTGATATTCGGTCTTCATCTATCTGAGAGCTTGTCTCGTGCCCTCATGCCTTGGAGCAATCGCTTGCTGATCATGGATGAATAAATATGGAAGTCGAGCCAGGTCACTCGATCCCATTTCTATCGATTACTATGATCCTCCTGACCTGAGACCTACTCGGGTTAGCCTCCTGTGGCAATAGGAACTTCATCTTTCGATGTCGCATGTCATCCTTCTGAGTCTTCCATCTCGTGCTCGATCCATCTCTACCCGGATCTCTACCTCACACTGGGCTCCCTGTCATGAGGTAGTATCCTTTATACTTTTTTTCTTATCACCATCCTACTACCTTGCATGACCTTCAAGATTTCTCCATTAGCTTTCTATCTAAAGACGGTCAAATTCAATTTGCTCAATGAGATTAGATTCTTCTTAAAGCTGGGTATGCATCGGACCTTATCCAACTTATTTATTGTTCCATCATGAAGCTTCATGCTGATCATCCCGCTATCCTTGATCTCATAGCTCGATCCGTCTAGTAAGAACATAGTGCCCTTACTAGTCTCCATAGAGTCAAACAGCTTCTCTCTACAGTATACATGCTGAAAATAAGTAGAATCTATAATCCATTGAAAGAAAGAAGTAGATACCTCATCAGTTACTAAAAGAACATCATCATTGCCTTCTATATCCTACTGGCCATTGCCACAGTAGCATGTATCCAATCTTTAAATTATGGGCAATCCTTGACTAAATGCCTTAACTCATCGCACTGGTAGCACTTGATCTTACTTTGGTCCCTTATTTTGAGCTTGGACTACACACCTCACGATCTCCTACCGCCATCATTTTCAATCACCATCAGGATCGAATTGCCATCTGAATTCGAGACTCGGTTCTCTCGCTTGAGAATCTTATTTTGAAGTAATACAGAAATCATCTCTTCTATCTTAATCGTGCTTTTACCTACAAGAAGAGAAGTTACCAAAGACTCAAAAGAGGATGGAAGTGATGATAGCAAGACCAACATCCTGATCTTCTTCTCAACTTTTTCACCAACTCTGAGAAGATCGATGAGGATCTTTTGAAAGTTGGATATATGCTCCTGCACACTCTGACCTTCGTCTATTCACAGTTGGTAGAACAGCCTTCAAAAAATTAGCATGTTGATGAGCGATTTTATCATGTACAACTCTTCGAGCTTCGATCACAGCGTCATCGAAAAAGTCTCACCAAGTACATGGATCATGACATCATCTACTAGGTACAAGTGGATTGTACTCACCATCTATATCTGAATCCACTTTCAATCCTTCACCTCCATGGTAGCAGGCATCTCCTCATATGAGAGAGCATCGATCAATTCGTGTTAGATGAGGATATTCTTTATCCTTCTTGCCACAAGAAGAAATTATCCTTTCCATCGAATCTATTGATCTTCACCTTAATTGCATTTATCTTTTTTATATTCTTCAATCTTTATCACCACTACTATAATCCATCTTCCAGTATTGCCTAGCTTTGATATCAATTATTGTACTATCAATTCGCTCTGATACTAATTGATGGGGATCTCATACCAGGATATTACGATAGAAAAAAAGAAGAAAATAAAATAAGAACACAATCAAGTACATGGATCAGTCTAAAGGCTCGCCCTCATGGGGCATGTAAAGCTTCACTATGAAAAAATAAATGTAAAAGAAGATTACCCACTCTTAATACTCATATATAATTCTCTCAACTAGAAGCTATCTTTACAAAGCTCTCTCTTGAAAATCCTCTGAAATGACCATAGTTCACCGCCTAGCTGTTTGCTCAGAGTTCCCTGCTTCTGCTATCCGTTGGTGCCCTCTGATGCCTTCTATCATCTTAGATCTCATCCAAAATCATCACTCAGCTCTTGGTTTGCCGTTACAGGCCTTTTAAAGGCTTCGAACGTAGTTTAATATGAGTCCAGGACGAAGTCCTGATCTGATTCTAACTCAAACAACATCTCCGATCATTAGATATTGATCGGCTGCTTTCCTAGCCACTTAATTATGCCTTAGAGCTCCATAGACCACCTATAAACCAGCTGTATCATGAACCCAGCCCAATGTCTGCTTGCCACATATCCTAAAAAGACCAAAATAGCCTCTGCATCATGATTTCTCATCGTGGACCCTTAAAGGGTCCACCATGAACCGCATGGGTGCGGTCCATGGTGGACCATGCCCAATCAGCCATGTGTGACTGTTGGTCACCCCACCATGCGTGTTGCTGCACGCTCTCACCCAGACTCAGGCCCAGCCCCCTGTCGCATGACTGCCTAGGCCCAGGCCATGCTCATGCACGCGCCTGCCTGAGCCTAGGCTGGCAATGCACATGCCCACGTGTTGCTGACGCCCGCATTGGACTTGGACGCAGCCCAACGCGCTACGGGTTGCGCTCGCATGTGGCTGGCCTGCATGCTTGTGCATGCCTGGGCCGGCCCTAGGGGCTTGCATGCCCGCACGTGGCTAGCCCACATGACCGTGCATGCCTAGGCTGACCCCAGGGGCTTGTAGCCTCACAGGCCTGCTAGTTATGGGCCCCATTTTAGTGACCCATTTGATGGCTTCGCATGCTCCCTCATGCATATTTTTGTCATCTGGACTTCGATTGAGATGTTCTTAGGCTCGTTAGATTTCGTTCATCATTCTGAACCTTGCCGTGGGTTTATTATGGAAGAATTCAAAGCATTTTCCTCAACAGTGGGCCAATGTGGAACAACCATTGGGGTGAGCTAATCCCATCCAAATCTTCTTGAATTAAACTCCTCCTATGATCAAGCCACCACTGAAGCCTCTTCCCATCATCTCTCCCTCTTTTCCTCATCTCCGGTGGCCATTGTGTTGTTGTAGCTGAGTTCCATGGCCCAAAACCCCTCTTCTTCTCCTATGCTATTTTTTTTTGACCATCGATCTGCCACCCTTTTTGCCATTGGAATCCTTCATCACCGACGGTGACTCACTATCACCACTACCTTTAGTAAGCCCTCCTCCCTTCCCTTATATTTGGCCTTGAGTGCCGCCACCATAGAAGCAAGGGACAACATCCCTTATTCCTTCTCTTGTCTCCCTATGCACGATTGGACCGTTGCCTCTAGCTATCGATATTTTGGTTATGCCACCAACATCGGGCACTCTAGATACATCGCAGTCGACCCCACCCCTCCTTCGGCATTCTGCTTTCCCTTAAGAAGCCTTAGTGAAACCCATGATTTGGCATGGGAAGAGAGGAAGAAAGAAATAAAGAAAGAGAAAGGGATAGAGAGAAAAATAAAGGAAGAGAGAAAAAGAGAGAGAGAAGGAAGAAAGGAAGAGAGAGAGAAAAGAAGAAAGGATCCAACCTTTCTGTGAAGTCATTTGATTGATCGGACCCTAACATGATTGAGTTTAGATCAACCCGAAGCATATAAGTCGGACTCTTGAATCAATACAAACCATAACCTAGTTCGAGATTATATTAGACTAAGAGTCTCTTTCTTTCCATCTTAATTTTTCTTGAATTCAAGGTTAATAAAAATTATAAATTGCTTGTCCTTCAATATCGAAAGAGTATCGGATCTAAAAATTGGGCTATGGATCAAAGATCGTAAATTTTGGATCTGATCGACTATAAGTTCTATTTATCTTTGAAATTTTATTTTATATATTTTATATATTTTAAAATTAAAAATTATATAAAATTATAGTATTGTGAAAACTAAAAATTTGAAAAAGTACATATTTTATGTATGCTATAAAATTTAAAAATTATGAATCAAGCATAGTATCATCTTGACTTGATTGTAAAATTTTATATAAGATGATTCATCTATTTTAATGTTACATGATATTACACTTATATGAATTTTTGAATAAAAAATATTTTTTAATTTTTAAAAATAAAATATAAAAATATATTAAAAAATATTATGAAAATAAGTATATTGGTTATTATGAAAATTATGAGAAAACTCTCGAGCTAGATTATGATTTTAGTCTAACCAATGTGATTGATCGTTGGCTATACGATTAGAAATTAGTTGCTTCTAGACTTAGCCAGTCGGACTGATCGCTGGCATACGTTGATCCATCGAATATTTATTTTTAGAACTAATATATTTTTCTCTCATGAGGTTAATCATGGTCATATGAATCAAAGCTAGTTTTTCTCTAGACCTAACCTGTGAGGCTGATCATTGGTATATGCTAATGTAACACGTGTTTGTATTTAGAAGCTAGTCTCTGTTGGGCCTTATCATTGGGTTGATCGTGGCCACAGTCATCGAGGGCTGGGAGAGGATTTTGTGTTTTATAATGCACATGGCATGTTTTGAAAAAGTAATTCATATCATCGTATGTATATTACTTTTATTAAATTGCCATGAAAAACTAATTTAATTTATGCTTGATCTTTCAAAAATATTGATAACTTATTGGTCATATAAGCTTTTTTTTTTTTTTTTAATAATCAAGAAGAGCATATGGGGACTAGAACTGAGCAGTGATGAGCATAGAATCTTAGAAGATATTTGCTTAGTTTTATTTTGAATAAATATTGAGTTGAATTTATGTTAATCCATCCTATTAGTCATTAGTGAACTATTTGTATTTGAATCAATAATTTAGATGTTTGCTTTTATTTTCACTACTCAAGTATGAATTGATATGATATATTTGAATGAAAAGATAAGCCCTTTATATCTTTAGGGATTAAACTCTAGCGATGTAGTCATCTATCGCGCTTCCAGCTGAGCCATCGGGTCGGGGGATGATAGTGCGGCACCTATGGGAGAGAAGAAGGGGAAAAAATAGCCATGTAGTTTAAGAGTGGGCAGGATGTAGCTCTTTTTTCCCTCTCTATTGAGGGGAAGACTTTCATTTAAATGAGAAAAGAAGTTTCAAGTTCAGTAATATTAGTAGGATGAGGATTAAGGAGATTTAAAATGAAGGAGGAAAGAAGTTTTAGAGTTGACTTGGAAAAATGAAAAGAAGGAATGGGTAGGAGGAAAATGGCTGGTCATGTCATGATCGTTTTCTGACTCTATTATATATAGGAAGGCTCAATAGATTAAAAGAATAGTGAGATTAGCAGAGTTTGCTGAAAAATGATAGATTTAGTTTTTTTTTCTTATGGTAATTTTAGTTTCAATTTTTTGTTCTTTTATCAGTTTATGAAGGTAAGAGCATCATTTAAGAGAGGTTTGAAAGCGTTATTGTTGTAGATGTAGTAGCCCTCCACTCCCCACTTTTTTTTTTCTCGGTTAGAGTGGATTTGGAGGGTAGTTGGAGAGAAAAAAAATAGTGGGATTAGAAGAGTTTACTCATGAGTTTATAGAAATAAAAACATTATCTAAGAGAGGTTTGGGAGGGTTGCTATTATGGATGCAACGGCCCTCCACTCCCAATTGAAGATAGAGTGGGTCTAGAGGGTACTCATGAAAAGAAAATAAAAAATTAAATGTTTGGGAGTGTTGCTGCTCCAAATGTACCAGTCTTTCACTCATGATTAGAGATGGAGGGGATGAAAATCATTAGATTTTTGGAAGGTTGCTGCCTAAAATGCAAGAGCCTTCCAATTTCTTAATGAGTCATGTTGGAGATAAATCCCGCTCCCACCGAAGTCTAGCTCGATGCTCAGCCTAATGCAACCTGTAGCCACGGAAGAGCTTCAACGGACATGTCTTGGCTGAACTCCTACAGTCGGTCGAACTATTTAGCCACCGAGCTTCTTCTAACCCATTCAGCCAGTCGAGCTACGTAGCTGCCGAGCTCCTTCGGACTCCCCAGCGATCGAACTCCTCAGCGGTCATCCCTCGGCTGAACTTCTAACGGGGACAAACTTCCAGCAACCGAGCTCCTTGGATGCCCAGCAGACCGATCCTAACCGAGCCTTTACAGTCGGCCGAACTACTTAGCGGCCGAGCTCTCCGAACTTCTAGCGTCCAAGCTCCTTCGAATCCGTTCAGTCGGTCGAACTGCTTAGCGGCCGAGCTCCTTGGACTCCAAGCGGTCGGGCGTCAACGGAATCCCCCAACGCCCGAACTCCTCAGCGGTCGTCCCTTGGCCGAACTCTCCAAGCGGCCGTCTCTTCAGCCGATCGAGCTCATCCGAACTTCTCTACAGTCGAACTTTCCCCGAGCCTTTCCTTCAGTCGGACTCTCCTATAAGTCCAAACTCCTCTAGATGAATTATTGCCATCGATCTGCAACAGGCGACGAGATCGGACGATATGGTCGCCACTACTGGCGACACCACTCTCTCTGTAATCAGTCCTATGCGGCCTACGACCTACCAGTATGGCTGTCACCATCCATCTGACTACGCCATCCTCTCCGTACCGAACTCCATGCGGCCCCAACGGCTCTCTGCCAGACGGTATGGCCGTCACCATCAACTGAACTCCACCTATAAAGGACCCTCCAGATACGCTAATCTCTCTCGGATCTCTAAGCTCTCCTCTTCTCGCCCAAGCTTCGGAACTCATTTTCGAGCACTCCATTCCTGTTGGCAAGAGCTGACTTGATCGTCGGAGGGTCCTGCTGGAGCCACCCCCCACTGACTCTGGATGGAACTTCATTTTGCAGGTTCTCGATGGTGACCTCCTCGGCCTCGACTCCAGCGACCTCCGACGATGACTAATTTTTGCACCAACAGATTGGCGCTAGAAGGAGGAGCCTCGAACCTCCGAGGGTCCCTTATTCTTAAAGGAGTGCTCGACGACTTTTCTCTTCCCTCTCCGGAGATCTCCCTTTTCTCTTCCGAAGAAGAAATGCCTCCCAAGAGAGCTTCGACACGGCGCTCAGCGACCTCCGCAGCCCGATCCCATCCAGATCCGTCTGTTCCTGCTTCGGCCCCGGTAGCTCAGATTTCATCTGTACCTACGGTGGAGGTGGAGCAGTTCGACTTGCTTGTCCGATAGGTCCGTAGCCTCACAGAGGCATTGCAGACAGCCTCCAATGGAGACTCCATCAGAAAACTCACCATTGAAACATCGAAAATCGACCCCAAGGAAGAGTACCAGGGCCGGCGTACCGGTCGCCCCGGAGAAGAAAAAATAGAGGGCCGAGGATCCATGTTCAAATCATTGTTCTCTTTTGGGGGAGACCTTCTCCATTCATAGTCGGAAGCACTCCAAGATTTGCAGCCAAGACGATGCCCTCGATTGCAGACTACGGGAGATGGACCGACGTATTGAAGAGCTCAGTCGTGTCACCTCGACTCATCATGCCGACGTCCATGCCGAACCTTCCTTCTCTCTCCAAATTATGTAAGAACCTATTCCACCGACCTTCGAGCTCCCTCAACTGGAAAGCTACGATGGAACTTCTGATCCGGTTGATCACCTAGAGGCCTTCCGTGCCGTAATGCTGCTTCATGGTGCTTCAGATGCCATGCTGTGCCGAGCCTTCTCATCTACCTTAAAGGGAGCAGCAAAAAATTGGTACTCAGCGTTGAAGCAAGTACGATCTTCTCTTTTGATCAGATGAGCAGTCGATTTGCGGCCCACTTCATCAGCAGCCGACGATCGAGCCGAGGTTCAGATTTCCTCATGAGCGTCAAGCAGAAGCAAGAAGAATCCATTCGGACTTACGTCACCCGGTTTAACACCGCGGCATTGGAGGTCCAGGACTTGGACCAGTCTGTCGCGATGGCCGCACTCAAGGGCGGTCTTCAGAAAAATAACTTGCTGTTCTCTCTGAAAAAAAGTATATCAGGGACTTCGCCGATCTGCTGGCTCGGGTCGAGAGATATGCCCGTACGGAAGAAGCCTTCAAGTTGAAAGATGAGAAAGCCCTGAGAGAGGGGCTGACGGATGAGGAAGAGCCGAGCGAAGTTCGGCTACGCTCGCAGACCCCCTCCGAAAGCAGGCAGGCCCAAACTCCTCGAACTCGCTCCGACAGAGGGGCACGAAGAAGCCCTCCTCGCGGAAGGTTCTGCCACTATGCCCCCCTCAACGCTCCTCAAACTCAGATTCTTACCAAAGTAAAGAACCAGCTGCCAAGATCAGAAGGGTTACAGTCTCCCCCAAACAAGCGCGATCGAAATAAGTATTGCCTCTACCATTATGACCACGACCACGACATCGAGGAATGCATCCAGCTCAGAGACGAAATCGAGGAGCTCGTCAGAAAGGGGCGGTTGGGTAAATTCCTCCGGCACCAGTCTGAAGTAGAAAAAGATCGGTCAAGGATGCTGCCATAGCCGGAGACGGCAAGGAGCTCGGCGCTGCCATAGCCAGAGACCGCAAGAAGGTCGGCCACCTTACGGCATCATCCACATTGCCCCTGGGAGGAGCTTGGTGTGTCAGCGATTCACCGTCTTCCAGCGATAAGAGCTTGCACCAAATTGAGGAGGCCAGCATGAGGAGGTCGTCCATCCCGGAACTTATCGTCGAAGAAATGCGGAGGAACAATGCTACCACGATCTTGAAATACAGAATTTGGTGATGCGCTACTAATAACTTTATTTCAATAAAATTCTTTCTTTCTAAATAATATTGTTTTTGGATGCAAAAACTATGCGATGACAGGGAACAAGCAGTCAATAATTTTCGCGTTAGGACAACTTCGACTAGAGATAAGATCTCTTTCGAGCGAAGGCCTCGTTCACAAAGGACGAGATGGGGAGAGAGGCCCTGACAGCGGCTCTTATGTGCCCCCACAGCCCGTTAGGAACAGGAGGAGAACCTCGTCCTAATGCGAGCATCAACCTCGACTAGAGATAAGATCTCTTCCGAGTGATCGTTGACAACCTCGGCTAGAGATAAGATCTCTCCCGAGCGACCGTGGACAATCTCGATTAGGAACAGGAGGAGAATCTCGTCCTAACATGAGCACCAACCTCGACTAGAGATAAGATCTCTTCCGAGCGACCGTTGACAACCTCGGCTAGAGATAAGATCTCTTCCGAGCGATCGAGTCAACCTCGATTAGGAACAGGAGAAAGACCTCGTCCTAACACAAGCATCAATCTCGACTAGAGATAAGATCTCTTCCGAGCGATCGTTGACAACCTCGGCTAGAGATAAGATCTCTCCCGAGCGATCGTGGACAACCTCGATTAGGAACAGGAGGAGAACCTCGTCCTAACACGAGCACCAACCTCGGCTAGAGATAAGATCTCTCCCGAGCGATCGAGTCAACCTCGATTAGGAACAGGAGGAAGACCTCATCCTAACACGAGCATCAACCTCGGCTAGAGATAAGATCTCTCCCGAGCGATCGAGTCAACCTCGGCTAAAGATAAGATCTCTTCCGAGCGACCGTTGACAACCTCGACTAGAGATAAGATTTCTCCTGAGCGATCGAGTCAACCTTGGTTAGGAACAGGAGAAAGACCTCGTCCTAACACGAGCATCAACCTCGGCTAGAGATAAGATCTCTGTCGAGCGATCGTTGACAACCTCGGCTAGAGATAAGATCTCTCCCGCCGACCGTGGACAACCTCGATTAGAAACAGGAGGAGAACCTCATCCTAACCGAGCACCAACCTCGGCGAGAGATAAGATCTCTCCCGAGAAGTTTGGCCAGAGATAAGATCTCTTCCGAAAAGCCACCTCGGCTAGAGATAAGTTCTTTTTCGAGAACCTTGGTCTGAGATCAGATCCCTTCCGAGCACCCGCATCGACCTCGGCTGTAAGAGATAATGTCACCTCCAAGGAGCGCAACCTCTGACTTTGATCGTAGCGGACGAAGCCCCTCGACCTCGGTTGGAGATGGGATCTTCTTCGGGCTTCAACTTCGATATCAACTTCAGCTAGAGGTGAGATCTCTCCCGAGCTTCAACCTAGATCAGCACGGAGCTCAGAAGAAGACTTCGGCAGTCGCCTTTCCTGCACTCCCTTCCTTCGATTTTCGAACTCAGGAGTGGGGGGGCTAGTGTTGGGGATAAATCCCGCTCCCATCGAAGTCTAGCTCGATGCTCAGCCTAATACAACATGTAGCCGCGGAAGAGCTTCAATGGACATGTCTTAGCCGAACTCCTACAATCGGCCGAACTACTTAGCCGCTGAGCTTCTTCTAACCCGTTCAGCCGGTCGAGCTACGTAGTTGTCGAGCTCCTTCGAACTTCCCAACGACCGAACTCCTCAGCGGTCATCCCTCGACTGAACTTCTAGTGGGGACGAACTTCCAACAACCGAGCTCCTTGGACACCCAGTAGACCGGTCCTAACCGAGCTCTTACAACCGACCGAACTGCTTAGCGGTCGAGCTCTCCGAACTCCTAGCGTCCGAGCTCCTTCAAACCCCTTCAGCCGGCCGAACTGCTTAGCGGCCGAGCTCCTTGGACTCCAAGCGATCGAGCGTCAACGAAATCCCCCAGCGCCCGAACTCCTCAGCGGTCGTCCCTCGATCGAACTCTCCAAGCGGCCGTCTCTTCAGCTGGCCGAGCTCCTCCGAACTTCTCTACAGCCGAACTCCCCCCGAGCCTTTCCTTCAGCCGGACTCTCCTATAAGTCCGAACTCCTCTAGATGAATTATCGCCATCAGTCTGCAACAGGCGACGAAATTGGATGATATGGCCGCCACTACTGGCGACACCACTCTCTCCATAACCAACCCCATGCGGCCCATGACCTACCAGTATGGCTGTCACCATCCACCTGATGACGCCATCCTCTCCGTACCGAACTCCATGCGGCCCCAACGACTCTCTGTCAGGCGGTATGGCCATCACCATCAACTGAACTCTGCCTATAAAGGATCCTCCGGATACGCTAATCTCTCTCGGATCTCTAAGCTCTCCTCTTCTCATCCAAGCTCTGAAACTCATTCCCGAGCACTCCATTCCTGTTGGCCAGAGCTGACTTGATCGTCGGAGGATCCTGTCGGAGCCACCCCCCACTGGCTCCGGATGATACTTCATTTTGTAGGTCCCCGGTGGCGACCTCCTCGGCCTCGACTCCAGCGACCTCCGGCGACGATCAGTTTCTGCACTAACAAGTCATATGAGAAAAATATATTTCTCTAATCAAATGTGTGGGAGGCTGCTGCTTCGGATGTGGCAACCTTTTAATCCTAGTAAATATTATGAGGGAAAGTTTTGGAAGATTGTTGCTTCGGATGCAGCAATCTTCTCTAGCCATTTAGGAAGGGGAGTATAGGAAGGTTGCTGATGAAAGAAAAAAAGAGAGAAAAAAAAAATCAGATTCAGGTTACTAGGTTAATAGATTGTGCTAGAGGATTTTTAGACTAGCAGGTTCATACATCAAGTTCCTTTTTTCTCTTAGTGGGTTTGGGTTTATGGGTATAGGGATTTGGCTGTTAAGGTTTTGATAACACTTTAATGGATTAGGGTACTGGGTTGACTCATTGGGTTATCGATAGTGGGTTAATGGGTTGGAAGGATAGGTTATTGGGTTCCGCACTACTAGGTTAATGGATTGGCCCACTGGCTTACAGGTCATAGCTAGAGGAGTAGACTTAGGGTTAGCATTAGGGTTAGGGTTAGACCTAGATTTAGGGCTGGGGTTAGCACTAGGTTTAGGGTCAAGGCTTGGGTTAGGGCTAGTTAGCTTAAGGTTAGGGTCGGGTTTAGGGTTAGGGTTCCGAGTTGGGGTTCATGATTAGAGTTGGAGATATGAAGATTGCCAGAAAAGTGAAAGAAAAGAGAAAATAGATAAAAAGGAAAAAAAGATAAGAACCTTATCAGAAGAGAAGATGAAGTAGATGAAAGAAAGAAAAAAAAAGAAAAAAAAAAGGTGAGTGAGAGATTAGGAGGGTGAATGGGGGATGAAGACATGGATCAGTCAATAGCTATATATGCTGGATCTATGCCTAGATAAATATAGATGGAATGAAATAAATGCAAGGGGATGAAGAGAGATTGGAGAACTAGGAAGATGAAGAGGAATCAAAGATTCAAGAGAGTAAATAGAGATCGAAGAAGGGAATAAATGGGGAGGGATAGTAGTTAGGACATTTAAGAGGATGATAGCTAGCAGATGGTGTCGATTACGATATATAGTGGCTAGCAATAGTAAGGGATTAATGGGGTGCACAAAAAAAATGGGTCCATATATATATAATACAACCATCTCATTTTATGTGGATATTCGTATAAAATTTTCTATGGATAATAAGCATATAGGAATAATATATGTACATTTATATTAAAAAAATATAGGCATTGCCTATATAAAAAATATAGATATTTTTTTTACGTAGGCATCTGCATAAAAAAAATGAGTAGATTGGTAGGCTTTTCTCCATTATGTTTAAAAAAAAATCTTAGATTTTTTTTTAGAATTAGCACTATTATAATTATATGTTAAAAAAATTATTTATAATAATTTAATTTAATTTCAAATTTAAAATTAATATTATATGTTTAAAAACTATTTTGTCATATATATATATATATGTATGTATGTATGTATGTATGTATGTATATGTATATGTATATTACGAATTAATGTGATAACCAACTTTTTATGTAATTTATTGGGTATTTTTAAGAAAAAAAATATTTTTTTAAGAAAAAAAAAGTAATTATCCCATTGATTTATGCATCAGAACTTTTTGAGCGAGCCACTGCAAACAAATTTTGATACAATATTTTTGTTAAATATATTTAATTCTCTCTACTTATTACTTTTGCAAAAAGAAAAATAAGTCTACATTGTTTACAGGAAATTGCTTGTAACACATCTGACAAAAAAAATTGGATATTATGTAATATAATTTTTTTCAAAATATTCTTTTTTTTCATTGCAGCTGTACTTTGATTTCTATAATATGTCAATAATTTTCCAGCATATTAATATGATATTTACTTTCAATTTTTTCAGCTTAAGCAGAAAAACGATATCCGACGAGAATTAGTGTTTACGCATGCCATGAGGATCAACAATTATGTAAATTCTTAAAATAAAATAATATTATACGTTCTATTTAATTGACCACCCCATCCAAAAAAAAATAAAAGGCAATATCTAAAATATTTTTCCAATATCCTACGCAAACGCGCCACGAAGCGCGGGTCCATCACCTCGTCACGTGTGTTTTTTGTTTTTTTGGTTTTTGATAAGGGTGTGACGTGTTTTTTGTCGATCCCCGTCACGAAACCGCCGTAACTAGACGCTGCAGGGCCCACGATTGCATTACCATAAACCCCCTGATACGGTAGGCAAAGTACCGACTCCCATCCGCGGACCGTGGACGGTTGTTTTCGCCGAGATGGAAGAAAAGCCCCGCCCCTCCCAACCCTCAAAAATTCTTAACTTAGCTACCAAACCAAAACTAATCAACAAAGTCGGCTTCGAAAGTTCCCACCTAAACCCTCCTCTTTCTTCTTCCCGGTCCCTTCTTCGTTCCTTCCTTCCCTCCCTTTCATTTATTTTATCTCGTTCTCATTCTCCGGCGGGATCTCTAGATCTTTTTCTTTTTTCTTCTCCGTCTCCGGAGAGATCGATCCCTTCGGTCGTAGGAGGGGTACGATCTCATGGCAGGGCGTTACGACAGCAACCCTTTCGACGAGGAGGAGGTCAATCCCTTCGCGGTGAGTCCCTTCTCTACTCTCGACTCCAGTTGCTTTGATCTGTATCTCTGGTGTCTCGTATGTACTCTTCTTGCTTTGTCCTATCGGTTTCGGTTTCGAGTTGCAGATCAGAGAAGAATCGACTAAGTTAGAGCTTCGCCGACCGGATCTGGAAAAGAAATTACTCCAGAGATTGTAGGATTTTCGAGGATCTGGACTGCTCGATACGCTTGATGTCGGGGTTTTATGGAACCCTAGGTGTAATTTCTACGTAGATTGTGTTAGATCGGGTTCTACGGAATCGATTATCTGCAGTATGATGGGCTTGCCCTGGGACTAAGATTGATATCTTCTTCTTTTCCTCCTTTCAAATATTATTTTTGTGTGATAAGAGTTCCTGTGGTTAATTCTGAACCTATGTTGTACTGCGGATTGATTGACCTTGGGACTTTTCGACGGCATAGTTTGTCCTTTTTAATTTTAGCAACTGAGCAGACAGCATAGCAACTGCAGTGCTTTTAAAGCTTTGATCAATAAACATTGGTTGCCTGGTGGAAAAAAGTCGAGTGACACCATGAATGTCAAGGAGAATACAATGAGGATGACTGTCTGGCTATTGTGTTTGGATTCTAAATTGGGGTCCATGGATACAAGGGCACTTGTGTATGCCCAGCGGTGACAATTTCTTTTTGTAGGTTAAGATATGTATAAACAAAAAGTTTGGAGCCTGACATGCGGAGAGCACTCTAAGCATTTGCTAACTTCTTGTCATCATTCTGTGTATGATCTGACAAAGCACTAGAAATACGTGTTGTTGGTGCCTTGCATCTCCAAGACTGATGGTTGGTTGTTTTCTGGACCATAAAAACTGATTTGGAAATTGGAACACTAGTTTGCTTGATAAAGCAAAACTGCAAGCTGCAGCGGTCTAATTGTACTATAGTACCTAAGCAGATCCTTAGGTAGTTTGTATTTGAAAATATTTAAAATAGAAATAACTTAGTAAAGAAAAATAGAGGGTGAGCATTAGCACAAAGGTAAGGTTGCTCTATCATGACTAGGAGGTCATGGGTTTGAAACATGGAAACAATCTTTTTGCAAGGGGGAATAAGGCTGCATACATTTGACACTCTTCAAACCCTGCAATGGTGGGAGCCTCGTGCAGTGGACTGTCCTTTTTTTTTTTTTTTAACTTAGTAAAGAAAAATAGAGAAATAAGGGAAAAACCTATAGCAAAGGCAGCAGTAGAGGAGAAGCGGTATATTTGGGGTGGTGGCTTATGCAGGCCACTTGGGAACCTATGTTGCAGCTAATCCACGGATGAGAGTGCACTAGAATGCAGGGCAGCTAGGAGGCCGCATATACATAGACACTGCATTTTTAAAACAGTGCTCAAAAGTCAAAACTTTCATTGGCTTGTAGTTTTCATTATAATCTTCAGTTACAACAAAATCGCTTGAGATATGTGGAAGTAAAACATGTTAGTACTTTGTTATGTACTGGTGAGAAAAATGATGCCTTCTTGCAAGCTGTCCATGCAGTGGAGGGTCACTTGGGCACAAGAGAAGGTGAAAATTTGAGGTATTTTTGATTAGATTCGATATAATATGTAATTTGGTGTTGGTACGTATTGCCATTGGATAATGAGAAATCGAAATTTGGTGATCATGAGGTTTTACAGTATGGCAGTTGCTCTAGAAGGAAAGTACCTTTCAGAGTTTTGAAAAGAAATGCAATGACATCGATAACTAACTGATTACCCTACTTCATTTATCTAGGGAAGACTTTATGACTTACCTTGTGCCATATCCATTCATTTGTGGTTATAGTCCTCTTTCCTAGCTTCATCAGGCAAGATAGTAATTAGTAATTATTTATAAGAATTAAGTTTTAAGTTGATGTTCTTCAAAGTGTTACATGGGTATGAATACAAGGATCGGACTCAAACATGTATCTATGCATTTGAATTGACAAGAAAAAAAAAAAGATACGGGGATATATAGGACAACATATAATTTTGTCTAAATTTATATTTATACATTTAAATATCAGTTGTTTAAACATTAGATAAAATATTGTTTATTAAGGTCTTTTAGTATGCATGTTTATCATCCAAACTTCCTAATTAACTTAAAGTATATAAGATAATATTTTTTGCGAAGCTACTTTCAACATTTGCATCATGACCAAGTTTGGAAAAAAAAAAAGACGCTTGCTTGTAATGTCCAAGTGGAAGGTCATAATCATTGCCAAAAGAGTATGGTGGTCTGCCTATTTCTAAGACCTGCAACTTGAGAAAACTGTAGGTGTCGAAGTGTCTAACATGTATCCAATTTGGACACATACCTAATATAGATTTTTGGAGTTGGATGCAATTGCCCGGTGATAGATCTCCTGATGCAAGTATTATGTTTAGCTCTTTTACCTATGTACGCAATGTTAGTTGGGTTTTATGCTCATTTTGGCTGCAATGGTACACAGACCAAACTTGAAGCTTTCAAGTAGTTGCTTGTTAGTTATGAAGACATTAAGCGTGTCTTGAAGGAGCAACAGTGGGAAATTGTAGAATATGAAATGTAATTGTCAACTTGCTTTTATCTTATCAAGAGTTCTGGTCTCTTTAACCTTGCAATATCATATGAACATTTAATTTGTTGAAATATACTGGACATGCATTCATTTTTTGTGATGTTATCTTGGCAGGACACAGCAGTTCGTGGAAAAGCAGCTGGACAATCCAGTTATGGTGGTGGTCCATTCTACACAACAGTAAGTTTATCATAATCATTCATCCTGTATTACCTATCAGATTGGATGAGAAACTTGTATCAACATGCATGAATTTGTCAATGTTCCAGCATCCAGGAAGTGTTCCTCCTGCTTTAAATTCCAGGCTTCCGCCACTTCCTCCAGAACCTGTTGATTTCTACAATGATCGTGGTGCAACAGTTGACATTCCTCTTGATACAGCAAAGGTAAGTGGTATATGTATTTACAGATACATGTCAGATCCATGATGCCAAGAATAGTACCTTAACAGTGGACAAGGGTTTCTATCAGATCAGGGAAAAAAAAAAAAACAAAAACAAAAACAAAAACAAAAACAGTGGACAAGGATGGCTAGGCACTGATTAACCATGCTTTTGTATAGCATCTGGTTCTAAAATCTTAACATAAATAACCTATATTTATACTTATGAATGTATGTACTTTACATGCTAGTGGACATATGGAGTTGAGTTTATCATATGTTTCCTTCGTTTCATGTAGGATCTAAAGAAAAAGGAAAGGGAACTTCAAGCCAAAGAGGCAGAATTAAATAAGAGGGAAAAGGTAAATTCCAAATTAAATTCTGATAAATAAAATTGTTGTGCATGGTTTTGAAACTGTTGTTGTGCTCTGTCCTGTATGTGGTTCTCTTGTGCCTCTTAGTTGTTTCTTTTATATTGCAAACAAAAGACAAGGCATTTGCAGGAGATCTATAAACAGTTCTACATGTTTAATATGTTGCTCTTAATGACTTATATATACAGTTCATGCAACTCTAGAGGAAGTAAAAAAGCATTCCTGGATGAATACTATTTTGAAGCTTCCATATGTTTTGGCATTAAATTAGAGACAAACAACTAAATTGACAATACGAAGCTAAAGAAGGCAAAATAGAAATTTTCATCAGAAAAATGTTTGAAATATAGTGACAGTAACACTGCTCCATGCTTGGTGTTAATTAACTGTATGTATATTATAACTTTGTTCCATGCTGGGTGATGATTAACTGTGTACATCTTGAAGCAAATGATACTAGTTAGTATGTGTTCCGTATAACAAGTGCAATGAAGTAATTAAACTATAAAAACCTTGACAAAGTCTCAGCAAATTTTCATGAAATTAATCCACTTGCTGCCATCGCATTCTTGATTTTAATTGTCATCTCTCTATATGCAATGTACCAGAATTTCCCATGCCTTCATTTAATTTGTTTCATGTGAAGGTTACATTATTTTTGTGAGAGAAACATCTCAAACTTCAACTGCCCTGGAAGCTTTGATGTATGAAAAGTTGAAAACCAAGTGAGGATTGTTGATGGATATTAGATTGACAGAACCGTATAACCATACTGATTTGTTTTGAATCCTTGAACTGTTCTGTATGGGAAAGTAGAAAACTGAATTATCTCAATCCGAAACATAGCTGCCACTTGATATAGGAAATTTATGAAACTGATTTATGTCAATCCAAACATTGAATTTCTGGCAAAATGGTAATGTTCTTGTCTATTTAAATTATTTTCACAGGTTTACATGTGTGTTTCTGTAAGATGAACCTTCCTGCACTGGATATTGTTGAATTATATTTTTATGTGATTTCTCTTAATAGCAAAGGGGAGATTGGAGTGTATATTTTTCTGTTGCATGATTGGAGCAGGTATCTCTTGTTCTAACTTTCTTTTATGCAGGCGTAGAGGTTTGCATAGATAATCTAGGAATTGTGCATTTTATTTGCCTTGTCGTGCTAAGTTATCTGTATAACTAGCATAGTGTGCATGCCAAGTTGTGTGTGTATATGAAAGAAGTTTCAGAAGAAGAATTGTCTCTTTGTTTTATTTTTTTCAGAACTGCTGGTCTGCATGTTGCTCATATTGTTTTCTGTCGATGGGCCAGAGTTTTTTTGCTTATATTTTATCTTATTTTTGCCATATAGGAACTAAAACGGCTGGAAGAGGCTGCAACCAGGGGTAATATTTCATCGTGTTGTTAATTATGAAGTAGACTGATTTGAGGATGTCTTTGTTGTATTCCTATTCAGCAAGTCCCTCTTCTTCTTACTGGAGCAGTTGAGTTCTTTTGGTCATTAAGAATCTGCAGTAAATTGATTGTCATTGTACCCTAACTGTTTTTGCAGCTGGCATTGTCATCGAGGAGAAAAATTGGCCACCTTTTTTTCCCATTATTCATCATGATATTGCAAATGAGATACCCATCCACCTGCAGAGATTGCAGTATTTTGCATTTACATCGTTGTTAGGTAACATTTCATCTTCTCTCGTGGATGATATCCTTTCTCATTTTTATATTTTCCCCCTTTTTCTTTTTTTTTTCTTTTTGGTGGGAGGGGGTTGGGGACTTTTGAGACCACCTGTTTGCTTTACTTCCAAAAAACTGTTGGACATTCCATCTTTCTCTTGGTATTTCAACATGCCTCCGAAACTTAGGACTGGAAGTGAGGAACTTCTAGCTAATTATACTGGCAAAGGTAAATCCATTACTCTTTTTTTAGAAAAAAACAAGGGAAAAAATCAAAATTTTTGTATGTACTAGATTAAAATAACTGGCATAAAGATTATTATTTTAATTTTTTTTGATCGATTTGGTAAAGTAAAATAAGTCCATGGGAAAGAAAAAAGATAGAAAATTTTTTTTATGATAAAAAAATCATTCATCTTAGTTATTTCACAAGAAGAAAAGAAGAAAACAATGCTTCTGTTGAATTTCAAGTATTAAGTTTCACCAGTAAGATACGTAAACTTACTTCACATTTGGAATTGCACAAAAGAGATTTTTTTTGTCGCAAAGAGGTCTACAAATAATTCTGGGAAAACGTCAATGGCTCTTGGAGAAAGTGGAGCGAGGCCAATTTATCGTACTTGCTTAGTGTGCCCCTTTTTGTCGAGTGCCCTGTCCGGTTCACTGGGCTGTTGGCCTACCAAGCACTTGCCCACTGCTCCTGCTGCCCGCTTGGTGGGCTCCGTGCTCGTTATCCTGTCTGTTCTCTCTGTTGCGTAGCCATAAGCTATGGCAGCTCCAGCTCCCATTCTAATCTTAAATGATGGAAGCTCTGAAGACCAACTTTGTATGCTAAATTGCATATTGAACTTCCAACACTGCCAAACCTACTGTGAAAGATCTTTTAGAAGCATCAGTTATTGTCTTTTGTATCCTTCTTGGCCGTAGTTACTGTTGTTCAGTAACTCAATCAGTTGGTGTATAAACCTCAACCATGTCTAGTTTTTCATTTAGATCGAATTGGGCAGGTTTGGATCTTCTGTTATCTGCAAAGGGTGCAAGGTGGCTGGCAGGGAATGTGATTGGGGTGGTTTTGAGGGGTAATGCAGAGAGATAGAGAGGAAAGGAGAGCGGAGGAAGAGGCAACTGTTGTTAATGATACATGATATGCATAAAATGAATATGATGATTTTTTAAATGAGAATATTTGCTACGTGTCTTGTGCAGGATTGACTGCTTGTCTTCTTTGGAATTTTGTAGCAGTTACAGCAGCCTGGATTAAGGGGGAAGGTATGTTTGATGAGTCTGACCATGGCCAGTATGTGCTTGACTAAATTACTTTTGCCATGGACACTATCATATCGAAAGAAGCTGACTTTGCTTGTGTAATTTCTAGGTGTAAAAATTTGGTTCCTGGCCATCATCTACCTTATTTCAGGTGTCCCAGGAGCATATGTTTTATGGTATCGGCCTCTGTATCGTGCCATGAGGTATCATACTTTTTTAAAATCAGTTTAAGAAGTTTTTAACTTTTTATTTGATGTATCAAAACAGTTTTGATATTATAGATTGTGAATTTTTATGGTCACATGCCACTTGTATTTCTTATAGGACTGAGAGTGCTCTAAAGTTTGGAAGGTTTTTCCTGTTTTACCTGGTAATAATTGTCTTCTATGCTTGATTGTAATATAAAGTGGGTTTCCTGATTTATCATATCTTCATCAATAAAGATTACTGAGTTGCCTCACTTCTTGTTCCTTTAATCTGCAACAGCTTCACATAGGTTTCTGCATCTATTCAGCTGTGGCTCCTCCAATTATATTCAAGGGGAAATCTTTGACGTAAGTTCCTCTTCTGATGCCTAATATTAGGAGAAGAAAATAAAAGTGTCTTGAATTGGAACTATACTTAAATTCTAGTTGCTACTTCAATTCTTTTCCTTAATACATAATAGTTACCATATGTTTTGGTAACTGGGCAAAGTATGTTAGCCATATTCACTCAAACACTGTGCAGGCCACACTCTGCAGACTTGCTTCAGATCATGCCCCTACTGTTCTGCAACTTTGAATTGAAAGTTTGTGGCTTGACAGCAAGCAATGAGGCATGGAATATGATTATAGAAGGGATAAAACATGGAATATGATTGTTAAATTTGTGTTTGAAGTGAGAGTTTTATTAATCTATTATGCTGTGTTACAAATTTCCATGACTGGCCATTAGATGTTCAGTACACTACCTTGTGGTCTCACATGACCAAGAAAACCAATTTCTTTTGATAATATATATTCAGATCTCATGCATAAATATGGGAATTTTACATGAGAGCATAAGTTGATCTCACATGAAAGGGCTGAGGAGCCTTTATAGCAAGATTATTACTAACTGGGACCATGCTGGACTGCTGATTAAAGTTGGACTCTTTGGCTTCCTATAAAGTTAACATGGATTCCAACCAAAATAGAGAGGAAGGTGGACTCTGTCAGTAGATGTACAATTACAACCATTTTTGGTGCTGTTTGCATGCACTGAAGTTGCTCAGTGTTTGTAATTTAATAAATGAAATGGCTTTGCTGGTGACATTGCTTGGCAGAAAGAGGATCTTCTTAGTGGTACTGGCTCTTTTTAATGAGACTTGGATGAAATCAAGCTTTCTGTGGATGATAGGAATGAAGTTCGATAATTAAACAATGAAGGTAAATGAGTTTTTAAGTGCAAAGAAATCTAACTTCTTACAATAGCAATATGTGAAGCGTCAGACTTCACAGGGTAATGGAGATTATTGTATTATTCTGAATTGACGGGTCTTTATGTAAGTCCAAGCTTTCCTAGTTTCAAATATTCAACTGCACATTTCGGATGGCTTGCAGAGATTTGCTGATGAAAGTCTAACAGTCTTTGGAGGAAGGTAATAGCAAATTTATGTCAGTTGGCATTTGAAAGCTCAATTCAGTGGTTAAGGAGCTGTGGAATCTATTTTTGCTGTTTCATAAGGGATTTGGTTGGAAGAAAACTTATTTTCTTCGGTGTGATGGATCTTTCGATTTTTCAGAAACAGAACTTTTCACTTGTCTTTTAAGGTTCTCTTAACATGGGTTGGAGGGATGATCAGAACTGTTGCCAACTCTTAAATCAATGGGGTTCAGATGCTCTGCATTGGGCAGGCTTGAGTTTCGATGGTAGCTTTTCTGCCATATTTGGACCTTCATATATTGGTCTTCCAAATACTCAAGCACGAGTTTGCAGCCTTCACTTGACCAGAAACTCATGGGAACAATAATCCAGAGAAAGTGAAAGTTATTCATGCAAAGGGCTTACTTTGACATCTTATTGTTTTGGGCACAAAAAAGAAAGTTAATAAATTTTGAACTAGTCAGATCGACGTTAATTTTTCATTAAATGTTGAAGACTATGACTATTTCTAATTTACAACCTTTAAAAGGGAAATCTATCTGTCGCCAATGCTTGTATAAAATTCGTTATAGAAGTTCCCCATCAATTTTTATTGGTTGCTAACTCAATCTTGTTTTTGTTTCTCCATTACAGAGGTATTTTACCAGCGATAGATCTTATCAGCGACCATGTTTTGGTTGGGGTAAGTTGATGTTTTATATGAAATATGCATAGAGTCAATAATATATTGTATGCTAGGAGAATGTATTTAATTGGATTAGACTCTAGATGGCTTTTTGTACTCCTAAAACAATGCTAGGTAATATTGCTGACTATCTTAGCTTCACAGTCTGGTTCTTGCCAAATTCCTGTTCTGTTAATTTAAATTGTAGGGGTTTCCACCAGCAGCTACACGGGCAGACAGAATTTGCTGGTCCCACCTAGCACAAACAGTTAATTTCTGCCCATTGGTCTGATGCGCCATCACGCTACTCTATATGGCGTGATGGGCTTCTGAACATTGCCTGTGTAGTTGGCAATTTTCCTAAAATAATGATTCCTGTTACACTTCTAATTTCGGTTCTCCTGATCCTATTAAAGCCTCATCTAACTTTGTGCTATTTTACCTGCAGATCTTCTACATTATTGGATTCGGGTTGTTCTGCATTGAATCACTTCTCAGCGTCTGGGTCATTCAGGTATTTTTTCATGCTCATATATGCAAAATTCACCAGTATTTGAAATACTTTCAAAATCCATTAGTTTCATGCTAATTGCTGCCCTTGTTTATTATTTAGGCTATGATAAAATGATTATTATGGGGAGATATTAGTTGTTAAATATTGTATTCTGAAATGGTGTAATCTTTCATCAGAATGTCATATTTGAACTGGAAGGGATTTTTATCTGTCTCATTATGTTTTTTCTCTCTCATTGGACTTGCAGCAAGTATACATGTACTTCCGAGGGAGTGGAAAAGCTGCAGAAATGAAGCGTGAGGCAGCTCGTGGTGCTGTGAGGGCAGCAATATGATGCACATACTTAAGATCCTAGGTTCCAGGGCTTCTGTTAAGTGGGAGATGAGATATACCCTTGAAAAAGGCAGATGCAAACTGATTCATATGTTGCTTCATTTCTTCTCAGACATTCTATGTTTGAGAATTTTATTAGGTGTCTGACCTCCACAATATACACCAGCATGCGCCGGTTTCCATTTTTGTATTTTACTGGGGAGATGTACAGCTTCTTTGAAGGATTGGGATTACTTCCTGCTCGTGTTTTACCCAGCTATATTCGTTCCTGTGCAATTTTGCTATTGGAAACAGTAATGGTAATAGCAGTCAATAATATTGATAAACCCTCGGTGATAGATGGTCTTCAACATGGCAACGCCTGCATTGGTATCATAGTGGTATTTCATGACCTGATCTTGGCACTCTTATTTGTTTATCATAATTCATTATGCTTTAGCCGGTGCGAAGTTACAGATGATGGTGAGTTTATGGTACTTCTTGATGGGGCATTTAACCATTGCTGCATTCTCTGCTGGGGACTTTAGTTACTTGGTTTCGAAACTACAATGTTTACCGAGCATGGTTCAGAGATGTGGAAAAAAGTTTGTTCGTCTGGTGGATTTCGTTTTGTATCATAATAATTGATGTGGTGGATATGTTTGATCTTGCTATTTATCGGAATGGAGCCATTTTGATAATACTGGATCTTATAGATGAAGCATTGTTTCAAGAATATTGGTGGTGGCATCTTTTCGCACATTGATTGTGAATGAAGTATAGTTTATATGGATTAAATTTTTTTTTTTTTAAAAGAATAAAATCATGAAGCTTTATGTTATAGGTCAGACATCAAAGTGGATAATTTTTTATGATTATAAATTAACCATCCAAATCATTCAACCCGCAACAACATTCTTTTGATCATAATTGTATACTTAAAATGATTATAATTATGTTGTTGTGTAGTTGATGTATGCTCTTAAGAATTTTTATAAACATGGATCAATGGGAGGCTCTTAGTTTTCATTTTTTTTAAAAAAAAATATCATTCTTTGAATTTGACTTGAATATTAAAAGTTTTTCTGTAGAAAAATTTTAATTAAAAAAAAAAAAAAAAAGGTAGCCTATGTTTTAGATCCATCTGCCAATTAAGAAACTATAATGGCCACCACATTCTTGGGTCCATATCGTATATCGGGTGAAGACTTATCTTACTATCACCTCAATCTTATCGACCTCAGTTTCACCTTGAAGTTCAACGGGACGCAGCAGCGGCCGCGAGAACCATGGATTATCTCGATATCTGGAAAGTTTTCATCAAATATAAGCTATATCACGTTGGACTTCGGCTGCGCGGCGTGATGGCCAAAGTACGCCACCGGCTCGTGTGCTGAGAACTCTCGCTATGCCCATCAGGCGCTGGAGAGTGGAGAAGGTACGACGCGAATTTAGTAACACGACACATGTCTCTTGGGCTCTCCATACATGTCATGATGGTGAGTGAAGAACCCTTCATCCTGCGGACCCAAATGCCCTCAAGCACTCGCATCTACGGAAACGATGAGCGCATCCAACGCCGCACATTTTTTTCGGTTTTCCACGAATATGAACGATAAAAACGGGGCAGATCGAATCGCTGCTTGCGGCGGCCTTGTACGGATCCTTGGATCCGTGTGCCCCGTCTACGCCTTGAGATTCCCTCACTGTAAGGTTATTGTTGTACTGCACGCACCACACGGTTTCCGTTATCCCGTAGGACCTTGTCTTGGGATCCGTGTCTTGTGAGAGGGTGGCAGACGCTGTGCGTCCCCGGAAGATTGGCATCCGAAGCCCTCATACGCTATGTTCCATTTCGTGCACCAGCGATTAATTACAAGCAACTAATTCAAATCAAGGTTCCATAGACACTTTTATGCTGCCTTTTTCCCACACATTATAAGAAAAATTCAGGTTGTTTACATTTGATTGTCATCGGTGTTGGTAGCATATCTTACTCCCAATTGAGACGCACGAGATGCATGAGATATGGCCATGGCTTATCATCTGCTTCCCGTCTCTAACCTCCCATCATTGCTAGTCCGTTTAAGCATCGGACCTACTTCCATCCCGAGAAATAATAATAATATTTCATATAACGATAAATTTATAAATTTTTATTATAATATATATATATATATATATATATATAGAGAATAAATTATGCTTTCGTCGAAGTTCAGTCTGATACTTAGTTCAACCGTTAATCATGGAAGAGCTTCAGTGGCCAAATCTTAGTCGAACTCCTTCGGCCAGTTGAACTCTCTAGTGGCAGAGCTTTAGCTAAATCCCTTCAGTCGGTCGAATTTCTCAGCGGCTGAGCCCCAATCAAACTCCTCTCAGACATCTTCTTCAACCAAACTCTTCTAGAAGCCAAACTCCTTCCAGATCTTTCCTTCAGTCGGATTCCTCTAGAAGTCGGACTCCTCCTAGACTTCTTCTTTGGTTGGGCTTCCCCAGACTCCGAACTTCTTCCAGACTTCTTCTTCGGTCGGACTTCTCCAGGATCCAAACTCCTTCCAAACTTCTCCTTCGGCTGGGCTTCCCTAGGATCAAAACTTCTCCCAAACTTCTCCTTCGGTCGGACTTCTCCAGGAGCCGGACTCCTCCCAGACTTCTTCTTCGGCTAGGCTTCCTCAGGATCCGAACTCCTCCCAGGCTTCTCCTTCGGTCGAACTTCTTCAGGATCCAGACTTCTCCAAGAGCCGGACTCCTCCTAGACATCTCCTTCGGTCGGACTTCTACAGGAGCCGATCTCTTTTCGGACTTTTTCTTTGACCGAACTCCTTCAAAAGCCGAACTCCTTCCAGACTCCTCCTTCAGTCGAACTTTTACAGGAGTCGAACTCCTTCGGACTTCTTCTTCGATCGAACTCCTCCAAGAGCCAAACTCCTTCCGGATCTCTTCTTCAGCTAGCATTCCTCCTAAATGATCCCCTCTAGCTGTATTTTTTTTAGGAGTTCGAACTCCTCTGGAATTGATATATATCGGAGTTCTTCACCAACCAACACCTGCATCCTTCGGACTACGGCTATTAAATTTCGACGAACGGTCGCCATCAATTTGCTACAGATGATGCTACAGACGGTGCCCCCTCCGTGAAAGACTCCACCAGGCCTCGAGCGGCCCACTACTGGACAGTATGGCTATTACTATCAGCCTGACGATACCTTTCTCTCCATACCGAACTCCATCAGATCTTGAGCGGCCCGCTGTCAGATGGCTGCAGCTGTCACCATCAATCAAGCTCCGTCTATAAAAAGGGACCTTCCAAATATGTTTTCTCTAAGCTCTAAGCTCTCTTCTTCTTTCTGAAACTCCGTCGAACTCTTGCCTGAGCACTCTATTTATGTTGGCCAGAAGAGTTGACTTGATTATCGGAGGGTCCTGCCGGAGCCACCATCACCGACTCCGAATGAAACTTTATTTTGCAGATCATCGGTGGCGACCTCATCCTCCTCCACTCCAGCTCGTCCCGACGTCGATCAGATTCTGTACTAACAGAATTGACGCTAGAAGGAGGGCCTCTGTCTCTGAAGTATCCTTATTCTTAAAGGAGTACTCAGCCGACCCTGCCAACCTTCTTCAAGATTTATTTTCATCCTCTTCCTCAATCCCAAGAAATACCTCAAAAGAAGACAACTATCTAAAGATCTAGCGCTTCTGTCATCGGATCTGAGCCGGATCCATCCACTCTTACTCCATCACCGGCACTTCAACCTCCATCTCCACCAACGATCATGGTAGATCCGGAGCGGTTTAACCTATTGATGCAGTGGGTTCAGGGCCTCACCGAGATGATGCAGGTCATGCGGCAGTCCCCGACGACGATTCCACTAGAAAACCCACCATTAGGATGTCGAAAATCAGTCCCAAAGAAGAGCACTTAGGCTAGCATACCCGTCGCCTCTGGGAAGAAAAAATAGAGAGCAGAGGATCTATGTTCGAATCATGATTCTCCTTTGGAGAAGACCCTCCCCATCTGTAGCTAAAAGCCATCCAAGATCTGTGACCGAGATGACGTCCTCGATCACAAAGTATGAAAGATGGATCGATGGATTGAGAAACTCTACCATGTCATCCTGGCTCGCTGTGACGATGTCTGTATCGATCTTCCTTCCTCTCCCCGAATTATACAAAAGTCCGTTCTACTGAACTTCAAGCTCTCTCGATTTGAAAGCTACGATAGAACTTCTGATCCGATCGATCATCTGAAAGCCTTCCGGACTATGATGCTGCTCCATGGCGCATCAGATACCATATTATGTCGAGCTTTTTCATCTACCTTAAAAAAAGCAGCAAAAAACTAGTACTTGATGTTGAAGTCGGATATAATTTTCTTCTTTGATCAGATGAGCCATCAGTTTGCAGCTTACTTCGTCAGCAGCCGACGTCCGCACTAAAGTTTGGATTCCTTGATGAACATCAAGTAGAAGGAGGGAGAATCCATCCGAGCTTATGTCATTCGGTTTAATGCTGCTGCATTGGAGGTCTGGAACCTAGATCAGTCAGTTGCGATGGCCGCACTCAAGGACGATCTTTGGAAGAATGATTTGCTGTTCTTCCTGAAGAAGAAGTACCCCTAGAACTTTATTGATCTGCTAGCTCGGACTGAGGGATATGCCCGTCTGATAGAAGCCTTCAAGTTGAAGGATGAAGAAGCCATAGGAGAGTGGCAGATGATGAGTCTAGCAAACCCATGGCTAATGGAGGGCCGAATGAAGTTTGGTCGTGCTTACAGACTCTCCTCGAGCGCAAACGAGATCGAACTCCCCCTCGAGTTCGTCGTCAAGGAAGCCTCAACGAAAGGATACGAAGTTCTCCCCCCAGAAGGTTTCACAGAAGAGCCGAATGAAGCTCGTCCACGCTCAAGGACTCCCTCCGAGCACAAGCGAGCCCGAATTCCTCCGTGAGCTTATCATCAAAGAAGCTTCGATAAAAGGATACGAAGTTCTCCCTCTAGGAGGTTTCACAGGAGGTCCGAATGAAGCTCGACCACGCTCACGGATCCCCTCCCCCTTCGAGTGCAAGCGAGATCGAACTCCTCCATGAGCTCATCATCAAGGAAGTCCCAATAAAAGGGCATGAAGTTCTCCCCCTAGGAGGTTTCATAGAAGGACCGAATGAAGCTCGGCCACGCTCACGGACTCCCCCTGAGCGCAAGCGAGGTCGAACTCCTCCTCAAGCGTATTGTCAAGGAAGCCCCGACGGAAGGGCGCAAAGAAGTTCCCCTTAGAAGGTTTCATAAATATGCCCCCCTCAATACTCCATAGACGTCGGTCTGAAGCAAGCCAATGGTGCTACACCAATGAGGGAGGAACAACAAAGAGATCGACCGCCTTCTAGCATCATCGATGCTATCTTTAGGGGGCCTAGTACTTCGGCGAGTTGCCATTTCTCAGCCTTAGAGCTAGGAGAAGCTTGCCCCGAATTGAAAAAGCCTATATAAAATAGAGGAGGTTATCCGATCTGGGACTTACCATCTGAAGAAGCTCGGAGGAACAACGCTCCCACGAACTTGAGACTCAGAGAATTTGATAATGAACTGCCGATAATTTTTCTTCAATAAAACTCCTCCATTTCAACATTATTATTTTTCGATGCAAAAACTTTTTGATGACGGAAAAGAAGCAATCAATAGTGGCCATGTTAGGAACAGGAGGAGAATCTCATCTTAACATGAGCAAGTCGAAGGCCTCATTTATTTTAGACGAGATGGAAGGAGAGGTCCTGACAATGGCCCTTATGTGCTTCTATAATCTGTTAGGAATAGGAAGAGAACCTCATCCTAACGTGAGCAAAATCAAAGACCTCGTTCATTTTAGACGAGATGGAGGGAGAGGTCCTGACAACGACCCTTATGTGCCCCCATAGTCCATTAGGAATAGGAGGAGAACCTCATCCTAATGCGAGCAAAGTTGAAGGCCTCGTTTATTTTAGACAAGATGAGGGAAGAGGCCCTGACAACGGCCCTTATGTGCCCCCACAGTCCGTTAGAAATAGGAGGAGAACCTCATCCTAATGCGAGCAAAGTCGAAGGCCTTGTTCATTTTAGACGAGATGGGAGAAGAGGTCCTAACAATGGTCCTTATGTGCCCTCACGATCCGTTAGGAACAGAAGGAGAACCTCGTCCTAACATGAGCAAAGTCGGTCCCATTGTGCCCGATAACAATATGAGATAAGATCTTCTTCAACCTTGGCTGCTGGAGATAAGATCTCCTCCGAGCTTCTACGTCAATAAGAGATAAGATCTTCTTCAACCTTGGCTGCTAGAGATAAGATCTCTCCTGAGCTCTACCTTCAATCTCGATTGCTGGAGATAAGATCTCCTCCGAGCCTCAAAGTCTACGTCAACAGGAGATAAGATCTCCTTCAACCTCGGCTGGAGATAAGATCTCCTTCGAGCTTTAGCTTCTACGTCAACAGAAGATAAGATCTTCTTCAACCTCGGCTGTTGGAGATAAGATCTCTCCCGAGCTTTTACGTCAACAGGAGATAAGATCTCCTTCAATCTCGACTATTGGAGATAAAATCTTTTCCGAGCTTCATCTTCAATCTTGGCTGCTGGAGATAAGATCTCCCTCGAGTCTCAGAACCTACGTCAACAGGAGATAAGATCTTCTTGAACCTCGATTGGAGATAAGATCTCCCCCGAGCTTCAGCTTCTACGTCAATAGGAGATAAGATCTTCTTCAATCTCGGCTGCTGGAGATAAGATCTTCCTCGAGCTTCACCTTCAACCTCGGCTACTGGAGATAAGATCTTTCTCGAGCCTCAGAGTCTATGTCAACAGTAGATAAGATCTCCCTCAACCTCAGCTGAAGATAAGATCTTCTTTGAGCTTCAGCTTCTACGTCAATAGGAGATAAGATCTTCTTCAACCTCGGCTGAAGATAAGATCTCTTCTGAGCTTCAGCTTCTACGTCAATAGGAGATAAGATCTCCTTCAACCTCGATTGCTGGAGATAAGATCTCCTCCGAGCTTCTACGTCAATCTTGGCTGGAGATAAGATCTCCTCCGAGCTTCAACTTGAATTGGTGCAGAGCCCTAAAGAGGACTTCGACAGTCATCCTTTTTGTACTCCCTTTTTTCGAGTTTCGAACTCGAAAGTGGGGGGACTATTGTTGAAAATAAATTCTGCTCCCACTGAAGTCCAGCCTGATGCTTAGCCCAATGCAACCGATAATCATGGAAGAGCTTTAGCGGCCAAACCTTAGCCGAACTCCTTCAGTCGGTTGAACTATCCAGCGGTCGAGCTTCAGTTGAACCCCTTCAGTCGACCGAACTTCTCAGCGGTCGAGCCCCAGTCGAACTCCTCTCAGACATCTCCTTTGGTCGAACTCCTCTAGGAGTCAAACTCCTTCCGAATCTCTCCTTCAGTCGGATTCCTCCAGGAGTTGGACTCCTCTCAGACTTTTCCTTCGGTTGGACTTCCCCAGGATCCGGACTCCTTCCAGACTTCTCTTTCGATTGGACTTCTCTAGGATCCGAACTCCTCCCAGACTTCTTCTTTGACTAGGCTTCCCCAGGATCCGGACTCCTTCCAAACTTCTCCTTCGGTCGGACTTCTTTAGGAGTCGGACTCCTCTCAGACTTCTCCTTCTGCCGAACTTCTTCAGGATCCGGACTCCTCCCAGACTTCTCCTTCTGCCGGACTTCTCCAGGATCCAGACTCCTCTCAGACTTCTCCTTCGATCAGACTTCTCCAGGAGCTGGACTTCTCTCAGACATCTCCTTCGATCGAACTTCTACAGGAGCTGAGCTCCTTCCGAACTTCTCCTTCGACCAAACTCCTTCCAGACTCCTCCTTCAGTTGGACTTCTACAGGAGCCGAACTCCTTCTGAATTTCTTCTTCGGTCGAACTCCTCCAAGAGCCGAACTCCTTTCGGATCTCTCCTTCAGCTAGCATTCCTTCTGGATGATCTCTTCTAGCCGTATTTTCTTTGGGAGTCCGAACTCCTCTGGAATTGATATATGTCGGAGTTCTTCACCAACCAACGCTTATATCCTCTGGACTACGGCTATTAAATTTCGACGAATGGTTGCCATCAATCTACTGTAGGCGACGCTACAGGTGGCACCCCTCTCCATAAAAGACTCCATCAGACCTCGAGTGGTCCGCTACTGGATGGTACGACTATCATTATCAGTCTAACGATATCTTCCTCTCTATATCGAACTCCACCAAGCCTCGAGCGGTCCGCTGCCAGATGGCTGTAGCTGTCACTATCAATCAAGCTCCGTTTATAAAAAGAGATCCTTCAAATATATTTTTTCTAAACTCTAAGCTCTCTTCTCCTTTCCGAAATGCTGTCGAACTCTTGCGCACTCCATTTCTGTTGGTCAGAAGAGCTGATTTGCTCATCAGAGGGTTCTCTCGAAGCTACCACCACCGACTTCGGACGGAATTTTATTTTGCAGATCACCGATGGGGACCTCGTCCTCCTCTACTCCAGCTCGTCCCGACGTCGACCAAATTTCGCACCAACAATATATATATATATATATATATATATATTTTGATTAAACAATACATACTTACTGTTTAAGCTCGAAGGCCTCATTCATTTTAGATGAGATGGAGGAAGAGGTCCTGACAACGGTCCTTATGTGCCCCCATGGTCCGTTAGGAACAGAAGGAGAATCTCGTCCTAACGTAAGCAAAGTCGGTCCCATTGTGCCTGATAACAATATGAGATAAGATCTCCTTCAACCTCGGCTGCTGGAGATAAGATCTCCTCCGAGCTTCTACGTCAATAAGAGATAAGATATTTTTCAACCTCGGCTGCTGGAGATAAGATCTCTCCTGAGCTCCACCTTCAACCTCGGTTGCTGGAGATAAGATCTCCCTCGAGTCTCAAAGTCTACGTCAATAGGAGATAAGATCTCCTTCAATCTCGGTTGGAGATAAGATCTCCCCCGAGCTTCAGTTTCTACGTCAACAGAAAATAAGATCTTCTTCAATCTCGATTGTTGGAGATAAGATCTCTTTCGAGCTTCTACGTCAATAGGAGATAAGATCTCCTTCAACCTCGACTGTTGAAGATAAAATCTTTTTCAAGCTTCATCTTCAATCTTGGCTGCTGGAGATAAGATCTACCCCGAGTCTCAGAACCTACATCAATAGAAAATAAGATCTTCTTCAACCTCAGTTGGAGATAAGATCTCCCCCGAGCTTCAGCTTCTACGTCAATAGGAGATAAGATCTCCTTCAATCTCGGCTACTAGAGATAAGATCTTCCCCGAGCTCCATCTTCAACCTCGACCGTTGGAGATAAGATCTTTTTCGAGCCTCAGAGTCTATGTCAACAGCAGATAAGATCTTCTTCAACCTCGGCTAAAGATGAGATCTCCTTTGAGCTTCAGCTTCTACGTCAACAGGAGATAAGATCTTCTTCAACCTCAGCTGAAGATAAGATCTCCTCCGAGCTTCAGCTTCTACGTCAATAGGAGATAAGATCTTCTTCAACCTCGGCTGCTGGAGATAAGATCTCCTCCGAGCTTCTACGTCAATCTTGGCTGGAGATAAGATCTCCCCCGAGTTTCAACTTGAACTGGTGCAGAGCCCTGAAGAGGATTTCGACAGTCACCCTTTTTATACTCCCTTCCTTCGAGTTTCGAACTCGAAAGTGGGGGGGGGTACTATTATTGGAGATAAACCCCGCTCCCACTGAAGTCCAGCCTAATGCTTAGCCCAATGCAACTGATAATCATGGAAGAGCTTCGACGGCCAAATCTTAGCCGAACTCCTTCAGTCGGCCGAACTGTCCAGCAGCCGAGCTCCAGTCGAACTCCTCTCAGACATCTCCTTTGGTCGAACTCCTCTAGGAGACAAACTCCTTCCGAATCTCTCCTTCAGTCGGATTCCTCCAGGAGCTGGACTCCTCTCAGACTTCTCCTTCGGTTGAGCTTCCCCAGGATTCGGACTCCTTCCAGACTTCTCTTTCGATCGGACTTCTCTAGGATCCGAACTCCTCCCAGACTTCTTCTTTGACTAGGCTTCCCCAGGATCCAGACTCCTCCTAAACTTTTCCTTCGGTCGGACTTCTTCAGGAGTCGGACTCCTCCCAGACTTCTTCTTCTGTCGGACTTCTTCAGGATCCGGACTCCTCCCAGACTTCTCCTTCTGTCGGACTTCTCCAGGATCCAGATTCCTCCCAAACTTCTCCTTTGGTCGAACTTCTCCAAGAGCCAGACTTCTCTCAGATATCTCCTTCGATCGGACTTGTATAGGAGCCGAGCTCCTTCCGAACTTCTCCTTCGATCGAACTCCTCCAAGAGCCGAACTCCTTCCAGACTTCTCCTTCAGTCGGACTGCTACAGGAGCCAAACTCCTTCTGAACTTCTCCTTCGGCCGAACTCCTCCAGGAGCCGAACTCCTTCTGGATCTCTTCTTCAGCTAGCATTCCTTCTGGATGATCTCTTCTAGCTGTATTCCCTTTGGAAGTCCGAACTCCTCTGAAATTGATATATGTCGGAGTTCTTCACCAACCAATGCCTGTATCCTCTGAACTACGGCTATTAAATCTCGATGAACGGTTGCCATCAATCTGCTGTAGGCGATGCTACAGGTGGTGCCCCTCTCCATAAAAGACTCCATCAGGCCTCGAGTGGTCCACTACTGGATGGTATGGCTGTCATTATCAGTCTAATGACACCTTCCTCTCCGTATCGAACTCCACCAGACCTCGAGCGGCTCGCTGCCAGACGGCTGCAGTTGTCACCATCAATCAAGCTCCGTTTATAAAAAGGGACCCTTCAGATACGTTTTCTCTAAACTCTAAGCTCTCTTCTCCTTTCCGAAATGCTGCCGAACTCTTGCGCACTCCATTTCTGTTGGTTAGAAGAGCTGATTTGCTCATCGAAGGGTCCTGTCGGAACTACCACCACCGACTTCGAACGGAATTTTATTTTGCAGGTCACCGATGACGATCTCGTACTTCTCTACTCCAGCTCGTTCCGACGTCGACCAAATTCCATACCAATAATATATATATATATATATATATATATATATATATATATATATATATATATATATATATATATATATATATATATATATATATATATATATATATTTTGGACTAAACAATATATACTTACTGTTTAAGCAACTAGTAATAGCTGCAAATTACTTTCAAGAAAAAAAGAACGTCGAACTTAGATATAATGATTATTATGTGAAATGGTTTATAAGAGTAGTGCGGCATGGAAGACGCAACGGAAATAATATTTTGCACCATGATTATAACGGCTCGGAGCTTCCTCTTGCTGTCCTACCGAATGGTTGTACGTTTGGAAGGGTGAAAAAAAAAAAGAAAATATTCAATAGGAACACAGACAAGCTCACGAAAACAGAGATGGATGGCATGGTCGTAGTTTTTAGACGAATGGCGAGCATTTTGGTGACACTATCATTTTATATAGCCTGGCCCTCGCTCTTCCGTCTCACACGTCCCAGCCAGCACAGAGAGAGAGAGCGAGAGATGGCGGGGCCAGCAGCGGGGAGGAGGGGTGTGATCGGGGGTCGGAGGCGGAGTCTATCAAGCCGTGGGATCCCGAAGCGGGGGCAGGTGAAGGTGGCCATCGCGGTGGGGCTGGCCCACTCCGTCGCCTCTTTGTTCGCCCGGGCTCCCGTCCCCCGGCTCACCGGGCCTCTTCCTGACGCCAATCGCTCGCCGGAAAGATGTTGGGGGGGGGGGGGGGGGGGGGCGCGGGGGGGATCGCTCATCCTGCCACTCCAAGTGGCTTTTCATAGTTTGCAAAGAGACAGAGTACTTTTTGCTTCGTTCCTTAAGAAAGATCCAGCTATTTATTTCGGTATCTAGTTTCGCGAAATTTTGTTAGTTAATTAAGTCGCAGTTAGATGTAAAAGAAAATGATATATATGCATAAAGAGAGCGAGCCTCCCCTTTCCAATATCCAAATTCTTTATCTCATCCAAAGTTCTTCATATCTTCTACTGCAATGCAAGGAGCATCTTATTGTTTGATGCATGGGAAGCTGGGGATGTAACAATAGAATCTAAACGCATTGGGATGCCATGATCCTCTCTAACAGCTTATTAAAATCCAGAACACAAAACTCGATCAACAATGCATTAAAATTACAACCTGTCTTCTAGCCATAGTTACAATGAATGTTATCAACAATCACTAGCTATCTAGCTAGAGTAAAATCAACAAAGATAGGAAGTTCCTAGAAAGAGAACACACCAAGCTTCCTTCAGCCAGCTAACTAATTTTTTTTTTTATCTCCATGACCAGCTGTAATCATAGGGACTTATTTGGCATGCAATGTGGGTTGCGACTTCAATCCAAATCCAAACTTCTTGGAGAAAATGTTCCATCCACTTTTTGGCTTCCCAAGCTTCTCAATTTCCTGCTTCATGCTCAGACACTCCTTCTCAAGCTCTGAAACTCGCAGCCTCATATCCTCAACACCCACTCCATGGTCATTCTCCTTTTGGTCCTGCATGATTTCGGTCTGAATTGTTCCATCGTTGTTCTTTGGGAGCATGGTATTCCCATGAGGGGCATGGGAGTTCTCCATGTTGTCGGAGACGAAGAACCAGCCAGCAACGGAGGTTCGTAGACGAAGCTGCTCAAAGAAGAGAACTTGAACGACGACCCGAAGGGGAAGTCTTTCATTCTGGGCTGCATGGGTGCAGGCCTCCAAGGAGAGCTTCTGGCAGTTCATGAGCTGGCAGAGCTGCTCGCGTTCGGACTCTGTGAGCCCTAGGTGGGACTACAGACAAAACCAAAAAAGATGGTAATCATATACCATGCAGAGTAACTCTATCAATTTTAAGGGGAAACAATCTATGTGGAAATCATGATAAGGATAATATTTCAAGTTTAATTGCATAAAAATTGGTATCTTTATAGCACCATACAACTGGGGCATAACATACACATTATGTTTGCACGAAGCTACGTACCATCTAAGAACCCAAAAAAAAAAAAAAAAAAATTGTATGCTTGCTCGATGAGATTGATTGCTAGTTCAGGGGATTTATCAAAGGGCTATTGGCTGGGTTCGTCGGGTCTCATCAAAGCTCAAGTTCATCATAAAACCAAGTCTGGCAAGTTCAGAAACCAGATCTCAGGCTGGATTTTAAACTTACAGTATGAGATAAAACGAGTTCCTTCAATTGAAGAAAACTAGGACGTATGATCTGTTAATCTTCATTTGCACCTTAAACAATGCCATAAGACTCTAATTGGTTATAAAGAGCTATTACCTTAAGATATATATCAATAGCACGGTAGATGCCATCATCTAAAGGCCTGGCATAATCAGGAACGACAGCTGCTAGTGACTGGAACTTGGGCAGCTTCAAATTAACATCTGGTGCAACTTCGGCAAGATAACCATCAACAAGTTTTGCTACAATGGTCATTGGTGTCAACGAAGGGGATGAAGCCATCAATTGTCCCTCATTCAAAATGCTAGGAGAAGTTGCAAGCATCGATTGGTCTGTCAACATGAAGTGATCAAGGATTCGCTGGACGCAATCAATGTCGTAGATAGTTTCTACTGAATTGCCCACATTTGGTATTAAAAGGTCTTCCAATGCAGCTTCATCCAACTGGGCTCCTATTCTTTTCTCCAGATTTTCCCTGCATAAAGGACTTGCATGTAAAATCATTGCAGTACGAAGCATGCTGAGCAGAAACTTTGTTGAAGTAACACCCTTTTTCATGGGCAGCAATCCAATGATCTCTTCAAGGAAGACCCTCTGATCACTTTCTGATGGTGCTGAAACTGATGCAACTGGAGTTATATGGGTTGTGCCATCACGGAAGCTTGAGTTCCTTCTCAGACATGGAAGGAACCTCATTGCATAAAACATGAGTGCCCCAGCAACATTATCTGGTGTCATGCCTTTAGCTTCCACAGCCAAGATAAGCCTCTTGAATAGAGGTAGACTGAGGAAAGAAGCATCCTCATACCACCAATTGGCACCAGTGGATCTTGGGGTCTCTTCAGCAACTATTCCATTCCACAAAGAACTGCTTGCTGTGCTCTTCATGGAAGTGCATCCAACCACAGACCAACCAAAATGATTTGGATCAGCACAAGCATTAGATGCCAGTGAGTTGAGGCATCTTGAGATGATGTGAAGCTCTTCTGCATGGGAAAGAACACTCTCGCACGATTCCAGAGCTTTGATTGTATCTTTCCAACTATTAAAGACTTCATTGAGGAAGTGCTCGGTCTGTAGAATAAGATTTCCACCTACATAATCTTCGATCATGAGTAGGTACTCAGCAGCGCAGCGCAGACACACCACATTGAGAGCATTCAACTCTATCTTTACATCATAGCAAAATTTTGCTACAAGCTCAAAAGCCTTGGCACCACCAGGAATGTCATGAAGCTGCAAAACACAGGCTTTTCCATCCTCGCCATGAAATTCACTAATCATTTTGTGCAAAAGCCCACTCCTATTGATCAATGGAAACTGCAAGAATTCATGAAAAATATTATGCTCGACACCAACAATTCATCGAGAAAAGATAGCAAGCAGATTGATTGTCAGATTATATCACATTTTACAAAAAATGATAAGTGTATTAAAAACAAAATTGTGTATCTATACTTTAGAGTTTATCAAGTCAAGGATGGTGATGCTTAGGATATTAAATCAGGTTCTTTACACACTGATATGCAGCATGGCACATTTATAGTCATACACATGTAATGAACTAAATGAAGCTTCCAACAGCAATTTTTTTTTTTTTTTTTTTTTTAAAAAAAAAAAAGACAAGCTGATCAAATCATAATATATTACCACTTAAAACCTACAAGCATCTGCATGCTGATAAATCACAACGGCATCATGTTATGTTTTACGAAGGACCATTTCTGAGTGCAGTAGTCTCTTCTGAAAAATAGACATCATGGCAAGAGATGAATATACTGCCAAAGAATTTTAAAGGAGATAACTAGTTCTCAATTGAGGAAAAAAAGACTCCATATAATGCAGATCGAGCATATGATAGCTATAATAAAAGTGCTTTCGATCATTTTTCTTTAAGAAGAAATAGTTGCACTTTCTAACAAAGCAGAACTTGCACCACCTCCCCACATGGAAGAAATAAAGCATTAATAAAATAGAGGAACTATATCAGATACAAAAGTTGGATCTGTCTAGCTTATGTATTTGCAATCTCCATTTGTTACATATAAATCGGTACCTTTCAGTTGAAATGCCATTGCATCAAAATCTTTTAAATAAAATTCTGACAGAACAGATCAATTCTTTAAATACGCATGAAAGTTTATGATGTTCTGCAAGATGGACTCTAAAAAAGATTTTAGACAGGGAAAAATATTACAAATTTCTAGATAACTAATCGCATACATGAAAATTTGGAAGATTTTGTTATGGTCTTCACCGAAATAGTATGTCCTTTGCCAGTATTCAGTTGAAGTTACGGATAAGAATTTTTCTATTATAGCGATTAACCAGCAAAAAATAAGAATATTGAGATGGATGCATAGTAAAACTAGAAAGGATAGAGGAGCTACAAGAGTTGCACAAATTAAGAACAAAGTGATGGAAAATCAAGTCAAACGATTTGGATATGTACAGCTAAGATCTGAGGAGGCTCCTACAACAAAAGAAGAGAAAGACCTAAATTTATATGAATGGAGGTTGTGAGAAAGGATATACAGAAGCAGAACAATACCTGAGGTGATCATAGATAGGAATACTTAGCAAATGAGAATTCATAAAGTCAACCCCAAACAGTTGGGAAAATACTAGATGATTATGATATGATAGCCATTAACTAGCAGGTCCTATCCATCTGATATGTAAAAAACTAGAGCTTTCCATGCTCAAAGTTTCCTTGAAATCATGCCCCTTTTGGTAATTGTACTGCTATCAGCAACACTGGGCATAAGTAGGAAAATGGAAATGAGCAGCATTATATGCAGGCAGTTTGAAAAGCAAAGAAGCAAACCTTGTGAAGATGAAAGGACGTTTCTCCTACTTCGACGACAACATCACTTACAAGTTCGCTAGTACATTTCCTGCAAGGACAAATAGCACTCAGATGTGAGAATGAATTCACAAGGACCAAAGCCACGATACTATGAAATCTGATTTCTTTGATGCTGATTGAAGATATGAATAGGATAACAGTTAACTTGGTTACTTATCAGGATTGTTTAGGACATAATGTTTCTTCATGGTCAATAAATAGCTTTGCATCAATCCAGTCCTTAAATCAGTGGTTCCCTTCACAGGGCAGAACATAGACAACATCCAAACATATTGATCATCCGATAGAATCCTTTGGTGTTGGAAAATTGTTTATATGTGATCAGCTCTCAAATCTCATGATAACCACTACTTGCACGATTAAACATGTGCTCCGGGGAGCATGCAATGTGCACTGTGCACACAATTAGACATGCATACAATAATTCTTCTCGGCCTTTGGTTTAATCCAAATCGATTCACTTCTTTCTCGTGACAAACCTTCGGATATCTTTGTCTGGAGAATTATTGATATACTCTGGACTATTTCGGAGAGCACCAAGGTAATACCACAAGCATTTTTAATTATATGGCACATTATGCTGCAAAGATCGGATGGCAACATGTTTAGGAAGTATGGTAGGGAAGATAATATGTCAACATTAGATCGATTTTATAGCTTTGTCCACTTTGACTGGACAAGCATATGAGCCACACAACTATGAGCCTCGCGTTCCAAATGTCACAATTCCCGTGCATTTATTTAAGAAGATCCAAGATGCTGGAGATGCTACTTTTGTAACGCTTGTTCATGAACTTGAGAGAGCCAATTCAATGTTTGTCGAAACTGGCTAGAATATTTGTTCGATTTCTGTTTATCATCTAATTCTCCTTGGAAATCCTTAGAGGACTCTCCACACCCGTAATTCTAACAGCCTTCTGTCAGATGACGTGAAACATTGGTTCAAAAACACCCCAAATCTTTCCTGTGGCAAAAATGCCGCCAGGAGAACGCCCTTCTAACCTCATAGTGTAGCATGCATTCATATAGATCAGATGTGACCATTATTAAAAAAAAGAAAAACTAAAATTGCAGGTATCTCGCCGTAAAAGAAATGCACATATGAAGTACCGTATAAAAAAATTGGTTTTTTATGCTTATCCAAGCTCTTTTTTCACCAAAAGAAAAATAAAACTTTTATTATTAGTACTAAGCAGAGGAGAATGCTGCAACTCTTTCTCATGAACCAGAAATTCTGTTGAAAGTTGGATATGAAAAAAACGTACCACGTTTGTCCTTCCAGTTGGAAGATTTCAGCCTTGGAGCCCAGCTTCATGGTCGCCATCCTTGTCTTTTCTTTCTATTATTTTGCAGTTTTGATTTTTGTCAGGAATGTCAGCTCATTCTACGTTCAGTAGAAAAGGAAAGGAAGGAATAAAAGTAAAGAAGCAACTGCAATTCTAGGGTTGATCACGCCACATGGAAGAACAAAAGTATACAGATCTTAAGAAGTGAGAAAAGAAGAGAACATTAAAGATTAGAGGGAGAAGGTTATCATTGGATTTCTTGTCTTCGTGCGGTTGGGAGGGGTGCGGAAAGGAGCTTAAGAAAGGCCCGAGTCTGATGGGGAGAAAAATAGGGGGCAGCAGCCAACAGCCCGTCTCTTGCAATCCTTCTTGGTGGATTCAACCGGCTTTTCGCTTTCTCGCTGATTGGGCCACCAGCCCGCATACGTACCTCTCTCGTTTGAAAGGAAAGGCGAGGGCATTTATGCCGACTTAGCTCTGTGTTTGGCGCTTCGAAGTTGGTTATCAGTCCAGAAGTTCCCCGGTATGGTTGGTGTGTATAATATGTTGTGGGAAAATTGTATATATATAGAGATCCATGTTTTCTTAAATTTCTTAAGACTCCCTCGTCTACTTCATATAAATCAGCTAATTTTTGCCAACTTTGGTCTGTATGTAATTAGAAATTCTTAGAATTTTGATGGGGTATCTTCCGCCAAAAGGAAAGATTCTTCTTTTGCATGAATCTATTTTTGAATCATGCAGTGGTCACTTCGAGATCTGCATGGATGGGCAAATGAGGGATTTGGTATGTTTTAAGGTATGGTCGGCATCATAAAGATCAATTGTTCTTTTGCTTAAAAAATACAATCGGAATCCTTTTGACGGGGCTATCTAGAATCGAAATTGATGCTAGTCCGTGCTGTCATGCGCCATTAGTTAAAGTTTGGATGCTCGAGGGGATGCATTGCCCATCTTATAAATAAGCAACAGCCATCCATTTCCAACATAAGCTACATATGATCCATCCAAGCATACACCATTCTCCGTCATTGGGGATCCCCACGGGATATCCGGCCTCCAGTGGGAACGGCCCCCTTTTATCTGCAAGCCAAGCTGGCATCCACTGGTATAAAGGGCGCCAACTAAGATGGTGCGGTGCTAGTGGTTCCGTCCCACAACTTTTCTTGATGTTAACAACTCTCATGAATGTTGCATGCACTGCCTTTGCGTTTATTCACATCTGTCAGAAACGCTATGCATGTTGCTTTGAGGAATAAGCACAATAACCTTCCAAACGAGTCCGTAAAACTGAAACTGGGTCATATAGACCGATACGTGGAACTGAGATCTCTACGATGCCAAAATTATCTTAAGAACTTTCCCATGGATTTACTTTTGAAGAAGCCTTCATTTTTTTTTCCCTCCAAAAAAACGCTTCTCCATTTCTTATCGAGCCAAAGTCCTGCTCAACAGTCATCATTGGAGCTGCCAAATACAATCACGAAGGACAACAATTTAATTCAGTACGAATGTAGAAAGACGTACGACAAGGGCACCTGCTTGGAATTGGATCGTGATGGTCTTAGATGAATGACAGAGAGATCTTTCTCCGTGGTTCAATGTCACATAACAATAAGGTTCTAATAAAGGAATATGACCTCAAGGTCAAATCTGGTGAAATGAACAATGGCCATCATTTCTACGAGAAACGACCTCTTCAATGGCCTAGCAAATGATGGTAAGGTTGTAGGTGGAAAATATCGAACGGCAATGCCAAAAAGGTAACAACAATCGGTAAACATGGAGAAACACCGAGCTGTCAGTATGCATGACAACGTGCTTCCGCGAGTAAAATTGCACCCTGGAGCTTCCAGTTCAGTGAATCCAGGGCATGAAGTTAACCTATCCTGGAGTTAATTGTCCCTGCCAAATACGTGAGTGGTGACCAGTTCGTTGCCATTCCTCTCCAGCTTACAGCATGCAGAGTGCCATATGAGCCAGTATTAATAAAACCAGCTTTTAGAAGGTCCTTTGCGTCCTGTAAAGTCGAAGAAATTAAAAGAAGGTTTAGAAAACAAATTCCATCTTCTAGAGGCTGCATGGATGGATGGTAGAAAGCTAGCTCCTGAAAAGCTAGCCAGAAAGAACTTCTGTTGACTTTGAAGACTGAAACAACTAATCTAAGCAATATCTCACAAAGCAATATGGATACTTCGTTCATGATTAAATCGGCCGGCATACTGATTCTCAATAAATGTGTGCTAGCCATTACATTTTCAAGCAAAGATGCCCGCATAAACTAACAAAATTAACATGCATTTCAACAAATATTCTTTTTTGAAAACATGCTATGATTTAAATATGCCTGTAATTTTTTTTTCCTCCCCCTTTTAAGTTGGAGTTGTTGATGTAGGAATGAGTTTTCAGTTGTAGTTTTGGCCATCTAAAACAAACCATGCCAAGTCTTGTCTGGGCAGGATTCTGATCTTAAACCTAAAGCTTCGCTTGGTAGCTACTTGCTTTAAGGGGAACGACATAATAATTCATCAGTAGTTTCAGGAACAGATGCATAGGTTTCAGTTGGTTGGCTTCTTCTGATTTTTTTTATCAATGCAGTAGAACATACATTATTTTAATTCCATATCCACAGACATTGTTCGCTTGTCCATCGGATGTCTATATGCATAGCTATAGTTAATTAGAAACATTTGACAAAAGAAGGTAGGTGCTCGTCCATCATTTGTACACGTAAGGAAATTCTATTATCAAAAAGTTTACCACCTTGCTCTGCCTTGGATCAACCAATGCCCTGTAGCGCCCCACGGATGCCATGCTTCCTAGGTGCCCGTAGACAAAAGGATCTCCAGAGAAATTCTTTTGGCACGTACAGTGGGCTTTACCCCCATTCTGTTGCTCAATGCTGTTGATTAAGTTGGCCAGATATTTTCCTTGCCTTTCTGCAACCTGTTAGTGGGATGCATGGTTTCAAACGATTATAATCAACTTTCAGACGAGTTTTGACACCCTGGATACAAATGATAAGAAAATGCAGACATGCATGCCAAGAAGTTCTATGCTAGTACTATTTGTAACCCGAAGCAGCAAAATGTTATGGAAAATCTCATGAAAATGAGTTTTAGATATATTTAAATATTACTATAACAGATAAGATTAAAAGATTGGCGGTTGGATTGACCTATTAATTTAAAAAGTGAAAAAAAGAAAAGATCCAAAAATTGTACTGGGCATTAATTATCTAAAGCAAATTCTCGACTCTCGTGTCGTTGTCGTCAGAAATTCTGCTCCAAAATACGATCGAGATACGCTTCCTTAGATCATGATCGTAGAGAAGACTAACAATCTTTCTCCGACCCCTAACAATGAAATGAGAAAGAAAGAGTGATGAAAAGAGAGAGTTCGTAGGACACCAGATTTTTGAAATAAGAGTAAAAAAGATTGTTGTAGACTACGTGATCTCCTATAGACCACAAGTAGATGCCTGTAGCCGGCTATTCAACTGATCGACCACCAAAGAAAGTGACCGATTAGCTCTCATGATAAAATCAACTAAAGTAGAATATAATAAAAGAAACATAAATAAATAAAACATACCATTGCATACATCTGTTGTTATAGCCATTTCCATCCAAGGGGGAAGAAAAAAAGTCGAATAAACACAAACATATATTCATCCTTTTCCAATGTGGGACTAAAATCAAAACAATACCTTTAGGAGACTTTTGAGGAAAGGAAAATTTTGAGTTTTCCTCCAAAACTCTAATACAAAAATCTAATTACATGTTGCATCCCATGGACTTGTTATTGTAACATCAAAACCAAAGGAAGCAGACCAAAGCCAAAACAAGAAGAACTCTCTTCCCCGTCTGCTCGATGAAACCTGCACAATCGCCTAGTGCAAACGCATATCTTCCACCGAGGGAACATGAAGCCACTCATCGATGCCAATCCTGCATAGATTAATATAAAACTTTTATCATATTCGGGATCACAACATGTAATGAATAGCAAAACGTGAACTTATATTTTCATTATACAAACCTTCCTCCAGAAGATTTGGGAAGGTCCAGTGACTTCTAACGAATTCAGAGGGCCCGACACCTGTAAACTTCCATCTCTTAGAAGTATGGCAGCACCTCTTGCAAAACACCTTTCGCAAGACGAACTCCAGACTGATACAGATACATAAAAATCATTACTTAATTATAAATTGCCTTCCACAGATAAAAGGTCTTTCAAATGTATAATTAAACATTGTCGAAACGATGTGCTCCATTACCGTTGTCAGGTGATCAGTTGCCTGCTGCTTTAAACTCTCATCAAATGATGCCAATATCTCATTTGCCTGAAAGAGAACAGAAACTATGATCATTGATGACTTCACTATTATTATTCACTCCTTCCCCAATGCACGACTAAGTCAACCTCTGTGAGAGTGACTTGATGTAATCCTTTACATGAGAATACCTTTCATGCACATCTCTCATAATAAAATCACTTAATGCACCGCTAAACTCCACTCCAGTTGGACCACCACCTACAACATCGCAGTGTAAAAGGCGCTTCTTTTCTTCATCTGATGTGCCTCTCCTCAGACATGACGAACAACATTAGACAGACAGCAGAAAAGAACAATAAATCTGGCTGATTAAGGTCTGTTGAAATCTAGTCAGTTTAAACATTATAATACGTGATTAATTATCAAGAACAGGATTTAGTCAATTCTGTATTAACAGAAAAATCTGGAAGCCATTGTGATGCGAAACCCAACCAATCAAATAAAGTAATAATGGTTTCAGGCCTAGACTCAGAACAACTTAAGAGAGCAACGGTAACCACGAACCAACAGTCACCATTTTCAACCAAAAACCTAACTTGTCTAAGAAACTCCACAGAACCTGCAAAAAGAAAACACTAGCTGTATGAGAGTGTACAAGCTAGGGTGCATGAAACAAGTAGCCAGCTAATGCCTTAGGTTGCAAGGTCGAACTTGTCACATTAAGCTAAAGCCTAGTGGTCTCCTTGAACCTCTTGTTTGTGTTAACCTGGTCTCGAGAGGAGGTTTCTATGGACATCATCTCGAGTTTGTCAACGACGACTTAATATGATCTCATGATTTAAGCGGGAACTTAATCTCCTTTCTTGATGCTGCTTATGACACGATCTGGAGTATTTTCGTGGACTCCGAGCACAAGGGAAACGTGGTCTGGTACGCTTGAAGGACACCATCCTGTACCATTCTAAGCTTCCTTAGATGAAGACATGCTTTTTTGTATCAAATGTTAAATTATTAGTGGCTTCTTCGTTTTTTTTTTTTTTTCCTCCTCGGGCCGTGTTCGTTTTTGGTGGGGTCAAAGCGGAACACACCAAGACCGTCCAAAGAGTGCTCTATAATAATTAATCTTCAAAGATATGGTTAGAGGTGTGAACAGCTCCAATTGGCGTAGAATTAATCTACAAATCAAACTGATTTGAACCGATTTTTTAAAACTGCAACCAAACCAACCATATAAAAAAATCGATTTGACCATAAATTATTAGACTACTATCAAATGAGTAGCTTATGATATAGACTAAACATATTGCAATCTATTTTAAATTCTAATTTATACTAAATAGACAGCTTATAAGTTGAGATGAATGAGCGGTTTATGGATGAGCTAAATGGAGCGGGACCACGATCTTCTTTGAAAAAATATCATATATATATATATATAGATTTAGATTAAATTTTTCAAAATTTAAATTAAAATCGGATGAAGTTTTTTTGGTTTCTAAAATTTAAATCAAAATCAAGCTGAATTTGAAGAAATCCGACTCAAATCGAATGAAAAAAGTTAGGAATAAAATTTGCTATTTGGTTGGTTTGGTTGTTGGATGCAATCACGTAAATCAAACGCTCCAGTTGAGGGCTGAGACCGCCCAGTCAGGTCCGGTCGCATAGATCGGTTTCCGGCCCATGAACAAACCAAGAGAGCTGCTCCTCTTCTGATCACCCGTTTCCCTCCCTAGCTTTTTCCCTACCGCTTCCACCTTCTCCCTCCCTCCTCCTTCTCAGTCCCCCGACCACCCGGCATGGCGTTCGGTCGGCGCGACCGTCCCAAGTTCTCCGGCCATCTCCGCAACCCCTGGTATGTCCCCGCCTTCTCCATTCCTCCTTCCATTATTCGCCCTCTTCCTCTCCTTCCTTCTCTCTTCATCTTTCTCAATCATTCTTTCTTTCCTATGGAAACCCTAAGCATAACATGTCCCAATGGAGACCATAACCTCACCCAGAGGCTGGATCTTAATCGAAACACTAACCCTCCCTTGTACCCTGGCCCTTCCTGGAATCTTAATTCTGTCCAAAACCCTATCATTCTTGATACGGATCGATAACAGTGAATACCCGAGGGTGGAACGAGAGGAGCAAAAGAGCTAGTTAGTGTTCTTGGTGATGGAAAGATAGATAGGGAGAAACCTAACCTTCTTCACTGCAGTGTCCAAATTCTTCGAAAATACATTGTTATATAAGTTGCATCTGACTCGAATCTCGGCTTGCTGATATTCTGCTTGTGCTTCCAATCCACATAGACTGGCCACTGGCCTCACGGGGCGGCTCTTATTGGATCTTTTCAGCTAAATTGAAGCCTTCAAGCCTTTCTTTTTCTTTTTCTTTCTCTCATAGGAGATGGGTTGCCGCCGGTAGTTCAATTCAATTTTGGACGGCGGAGCTGAAAGTAGCATTCTTTTGGGATTGAATCCTTATGATGGTCTTGATTTTTTGCTGGTTTCGAACTTGGTTTCTTTGGGTGCAATGAAAAAAAGTCGCGAGAAATTCTAAAGGATATAAAAAATTTGAACTTTCATTTCATTTTTTTCCCTACGTTAGTGAAGTATAACTTTGTGCTTGTAGTCAACTCCTACCATATTTCACCATCAAGTTTTTTCGTTCCTCAGCTATTCAAATGCCTTAATATTCTGGTTTATCTTTCTTGCAAAATATTTGGCTCGCGAGTTTATTGGATTAACCCACTTGAGGTAGCAACTAAATCAGTGCTACATTCGGTTCTCTCTACCACTAAGGCGTTCCAAAGTGTCATTTGAGTTGATTATATTGGTGTTTATGTAATTTCTTTTATATCTTTTTTTTTTTTTTTCATGTTGCATATCAGGCAGTTCTGTTTCCTTTGGTATCTCCAAGCGGCTAGTATTTCATCGAGTGTGATACGGCTCTATCATTTTTATGCTTTGCTTTATATTTTCTTCTGCCAGGAATCTTTCTTGACAGAGATACGCCATAGCTGGCTCTTCCTCGATAAATTTTTCACCGTGGCAGCTCTTGTCTGCAATAGCCTCATTTATCCTTTATGTTCTACAAATCTTTTTTTGGTAAACATTTTATTGTAGTCAATGTTTTTGATGTTGTCAGGATTATTGTTTTCTCAATTTGCTTCAGTATGATCCTTTTCACTTTAATGCAGAAGGTACAGGGCTGGCTGCAGTCATGGATTAGATTTATTATTTGGTGGTATTTATGAGCTCCTACCATATATGAAAGAAAAAGAAAGGAGGGAAAGAGGGTTTGTGATAATCTTGTAGGGGAATGGGCCCAATGGATGGAAGAGAAAGGAGGAAAGAAAGGTGAAAAAATTAACAAAAGGGAAAGAGAAAACAAAGGGAAATATAGGAGATACAATAAAGGGTCAGACAAATTTCTTTGAGGACGCATCCAATGTTGAACTCTTCTATTGCTTCCTCACAGAGTGAACCGTACAGGCTGTCGGATTGGAGTGATATAGAAATTTCATGTCTATTTCTTAACATTCTTTTATCAGATTTATGCTGAGTTATAATTGCTAATATTTCATTCATGGGAGCATTTTTGTTTCTTTCCATTTTCTAAAAGAAGTTGACTGTTTGGATTAGCACTGTTTGAATACACTAGTACATGATTCACTTTGGACTCGATCCATACACAAAATGTGGACCAATCCAATGGCCATTAAATTGAACCAACTCAAATTGAATTGGGTTTATACATGGTCGAATTGAAAAGATCGTACCTTATGCCTGTTTGGTTTGGTGTAAGTGGCCTGATTAGGAACCCACTTTCATCTTTCTAAGCTTGGTTGCCTCCGTCGATGTATCGCTCTATCGGTCCGGCCATTGGAGCCTTCTTCCCATTCTTTCCTCCAAAACCGGGGCCCCACCCATAACATAAGGTGCTGCCATCTCTGCTAATCACCCCCCTTCACTCTCTCCTGCATCTGGGAATCCGAGCTGTCTTGGTATTCTTCGCCAGGCAACCAACATGAATCAATCAATGCTTAAAACATAGGATTTCTAATTGTCCAGTGGAATCCTTCATCGCTTCGTCCACTTTCCTAATCAGGCCACTTACACCAAACCAAACAGGCATAAGGTACGATCTTTTCAATTCGACCATGTATAAACCCAATTCAATTTGAGTTGGTTCAATTTAATGGCCATTGGATTGGTCCACATTTTGTGTATGGATCGAGTCCAAAGTGAATCATGTACTAGTGTATTCAAACAGTGCTAATCCAAACAGTCAACTTCTTTTAGAAAATGGAAAGAAACAAAAATGCTCCCATGAATTAAAGTGGCTTCAGGTACCCTTGGTGCCATAGCCACTTTGGGCCATCACGGTAACTCACTTCATCTCCAGTTCAGGCCAAACAAACAGCGAAAGTAGGCAGCCTTGGGTTGAAATGAGTTCAGATGTCTGGTTACGGCCAACCAAACAAGCCTCGTACCCCAATGGACCAGATTACCTGTCAAAAACTAGTTCTAATTTTAAGTTTAGCCCATAAAACATAGACATGTTCCAATCCACCTGACCCCTTAAAAGTGAATGGGATGGATCATGGTCTGAATCATAGACTCCATTGTTTTGGTTTAGATTAAGTTGAACCTGAAACCCACCTGGAAGCCTAGTGGCTGGCTTCCAAAAGGTTTGTTTTATAATTGTTTTCTCAGAGTATAGTTGACCGGGGGCATGCAACTTATCTAGGGTGTGCATGTGTGCCCATATAGACACACAGCATGTACATATATACATAAGTCTACAAGAGTTGTAAAATTTTAGAATATTCCATAGAAGATTTCATTTGTCAACTTTTCTTCCTGAATTATCTTAGTTTCACACACCCCCCACTCCACACCCCCCCCGCCCCAAAATCACCAGCGTCTCTCTAGTCAAATCTTAAAATGGAAACCCAACCAAAGAGAAAGAACCTTTCTTTTGGGGGAGGAATGAGTGGTGTCTTAGCTCTCTTTCCTCTTTCTTTTCCTATCTTAATCATTTTATTTATTGTCTCTTTCCAATCACAAATCAGTTAAAAATGTGCAAGATCATGTTAATATTTGAATTATAACTTTTTGATTGTTAGAGCAACTTATGTCACATTTTCCTATTCCATGTGGTAATCTTTACCTTTTTAAACTTGATCTCTCTAATAACACTTAACAATACATTTAATTCATTGCTAAGAAGGATTTTTTTAAAAAGAAAATCTATTAATAGCTCTTCTACTTTTGTGGGAGCAATGCATAGTTAAACCATTTATCTCTCCAATCACATCAAGTATATGGAAAACCAGTGAAGGGTATTTTGTTCTATTAGTATCATTTCTTGTAGTCTGTATTGAATACAACTAAGTGACTTATATTTATATTTTGTCTATTTTCAGGTGTGCTGCACATATCCATTTTCTTATCTAGAGACGCATATTTGTATTGTACATATCCATTTGCTTATTTGTGTATTATACATATCTATTTTGTATGTTTTCATGTATGTATGTAGACACACACATGCATGTGCATTCAAATTTCTCCTAGACTAGTGAATCCTTTTGTTAGGCAAGTACTAACAAAGGCTTGCCTAATGTAAGGTCTTTGAAAGGGCTCATTGCTGCAGTTTATTTCAGATCTGGAGTGATATTTTTAATTGGTAGATTATTAGTCTTTTTTTAGTGGTTCATAAACTTGTTTGAATCCATGTACTATTTGACCATGGATTTGATCGAACCTATTCCTCTTTCAATAAGATCTGAGTGATTGTTAAACTTTAATATTTGGATCCTATTGTAAGATTGAAATTTGCATCCAATGTGCATGGACTTCCTACATTAATTAGGGCAAGAAGCTATCACAAAAGCATCATCGTTTAGGTAATAGCTGCCGTATTGTTCTGTGGACCTTTTTTTTCTGAGTGTTATGACCAAACCTTGTTGTTGACAGTTTAGAACTCCATGACTTGGTAGATACTCGGCCAGATTCTATGGAATATTTACTAAGGATGTTCCTAGGGTCCTTTCATTTAGAAATGTTGCTTTATCATATCTGTTGGTGCAGAAACTGATCGTCGCCGGAATCAGCTGGAGCGGAGGTGGACGAGATCGCCGCTGGGGACCTGCAAAACAAAGTTCCATCCAGAGTCGGTGGGGGTGGCTCCGACAGGACCCTCCGACGATCAAGTCAGCTCTGATTAACAGGAATGGAGTGCTCGAAAATGAGTCCCACAGAGCTTAGAGAAGAAGAGGAGAGCTTAAAGCTTAGGGTTAGCATATCTGGAGGGTCCTTTTTCTAGGCGGAGCTTGATGGTGACAGCTGTAGCCGCGTGCTGGTGGGCTGCTCGAGGTCCGACGGAGTCAGTCCCAGGGAAAGATGCTGTCTGCAGCGCCGCCTATAACGGGTTGATGGTGACAGCCATCGCCGCCTGGTAGCGGATTGCTATCGCTTGCGGCGGACTGATGGTGATGGCTGCAGCTGTCTTGATACTGAACCGCTCGGAGCCGAATGAAGGGTTGAAGGGCTTTGACGTGCACTCATTTCGGAGGAGTTCGGACTCCTGAAGAGGAAGCTCGGAAGGAGTTCGGCTTTCGTAGGCGTCTGGCTGGAGGTGTGCGGATAAGGCTCAGTCGCTGGGGAGTTCGGTAGGAGCTCGGCCGACCGAAGGGGATGTCTGGGAGGAGTCCGGCTCCCGCAGGCGCCTGACTGGAGGAGCGCGGAGAGAGTTCGGCTCTTACGGAAGTCCGACTGAAGTTCGGCCGTTGAGGAGCTCGGCTAGGGTGCAACCGTTGAGGAGTTCGGTCGGAGGGGGGCTCGGAGGGAGTTCGGCCCTGGCCCGACCACGGAGAGTCCAACAGGAGCTTGGTCTCTGAGGAGCTCGGTCAGGGCGCAACTGCTGAGGAGTTCGGTCGGAGGGGGAGCTCGGGGGGAGTTCGGCTCAGGCCCGGACGCGGAGAGTCCGAAGAAGCTCGACCGCTGAGGCTCTTCCGTGGCTACCGGTTGCGTTAGGCTGAGCATCGAACTGGACTTCAGCAGGAGCGGGGTTTATCCCTAACAATAGTCCCCCCACTTCCGAGTTCGAAACTCGAAGAAAGGGAGTGCAGAAAAGGCGATTGCCGAAGTTCTCTTCCGGACTCCATGTTGGTTTAGGTCGAAGCTCGGGGGGAGATCTCATCTTCAGACGAAGTTGGTGCTGAAATTGAAGCTCGGGGGAGATATCATCTCCAGCCGAGGTTGATACGGATGCTCGGAAGAGATCTGATCTGTAGCCGAGGTTGACGCGATCGCTCGGAAGAGATCTCATCTCTGGCCGAGGTTGTCTCGGTCCCTCGGAAGAGACCTCATCTTCGGTCGAGGTTATCTCTGATCTTATTTCTGACCGAGGTTGGCTCGGATGCTCGGAAGAGATCTTATCTCTGGTCGAGATTGTCTTGGGCGCTCTGACCAAGGTTGTCGCGGACCTTATCTCTGGCCGAGGTTATCTCGGTCGCTCGGACCGAGATTGCCGCGGACCCTCGGGGGAGATCTTATCTTCCGCAGTCGAGGTTGTCTCCGATCTTATCTTCGATCGAGGTTGTTTCGATCGCTCGAAATGGATCTCATCTCTGGCCGAGGTTGTCTCGGTCGCTCGGACTGAGGTTGTCGGACCCTCGGGGGAGATCTTGTTTCCTGCGATCGAGGTTGATGCGGACGCTTGGGGGAGATCTTATCTCCTGCCGAGGTTGATGGAGATCCTATTTTCTATAGACTTCGGAGCTCGGATTTGGACTTTGTTCGCGTTAGGACGAGGTTCTCCTCCTGCTCCTAACGGGCTGTGGGGGCACCTTCGGACCGTCGTCCGTGCCTCTCCTTCCATCTCGTCTAGGGTGAACGAGGCCTTCAACTTTGCTCGCGTTAGGATGAGGTTCTCCTCCTGTTCCTAACGGGTTGTGGAGGTACATTCGGATCGTCGTCCGTCTTCTCCCGTCTCGTCTAAGATGAACGAGGTCTTCGACTTTGCTCGCGTTAGGACGAGGTTCCTCCCCCTATTTCTAACGGGTTGTGGGGGCATACGGATCGTCGTCCATGCTTCTTCCGCCGTCTCATTTAGGGTGAACGAGGCCTTCGACTTTGCTCGCGTTAGGACGAGATTCTCCTCCTATTTCTAACGGGCTATGGGGGCACATACGGACCGTCGTCCGTGCCTCTCCCCCCGTCTCATCTAGGGTGAACAAGGCCTTCGACTTTGCTCGCATTAGGACGAGGTTCTCCTTCTGTTCCTAACGGGCTGTGGGGGCACATTCGGACCGTCGTCCGTCTCCTTCCGTCTCGTCTAAGATGAACGAAGCCTTCGACTTTGCTCGCGTTAGGACGAGGTTCCTCCTCCTGTTTCTAACGGACTGTGGGGGCACATACGGACCGTCGTCCATGCCTCTCCCCCCATCTCGTCTAGGGTGAACGAGGCCTTCAACTTTGCTCGCGTTAGAACGAGGTTCTCCTCCTGTTCATAACGGGCTGTGGGGGCACATACGGACCGTCGTCCGTGCCTCTCCCCCCATCTCGTCTAAGGTGAACGAGGTCTTCGATTTTGCCTGCGTTAGGACGAGATTCTCCTCCTGTTCCTAACGGACCACTTTCGCTCGTTTCTTTCCTATCGTCACATAGTTTTTGCACCTAGAAATGATATCATCGAATGGAAAGAATTTCACCGAGGGGAAGTTACTGCCAGTACATCTCCATTTCAGGGTCGTGGGGGCGTTGTTCCTCCGGATTTCCTTGGGCAGCAAGGCCTGGACCGGACGACCTCCTCTATCTCATGCTGGCCTTCTCAATTTGGAGCAGGCTTCTCTTGGCCTTGACGCTGGGAGATGATGAATCACCGAAGTACCAAGCTCCTCCTAGGGGTAACGTTGATGACGCCGTGAGGCGGCCGACCTCCTTGTCGTTTCTGGCTACGACAGCGTCCTTGGCCGATCTTCTCTTGTTTCAAGCTGGCATCGAAGGAATTTACCCAACCGCGCCTTTCTGACGAGCTCCCCAATTTCGTTTCGGAGCTGAATGTATTCCTCAGTGTCGTGGTCGTGGTCGTGGTCGCGATGGTAGAGGCAGTACTTGCTTCGATCGCGCTTGTTTGGGGGAGATCGCACTCTTTCTGGTCTTGGTAGCTGATTCTTAACTTTCGTGAGAGTTTGAGTTCAAGAAGCGTTGCGGGAGGCGTAGTCGCGGAACCTTTCGGAAGGAGGACTTCTTCGCGGAACCAATCTGTTGGGGCTTCCTTGGTGGTGAGCTCGAGGGGGAGTTCGGCCTCGCTTGCGCTGGGGATGTCGTGAAAGCGGTCGAACTTCATTCCGCCTCCTGTGAAACCTTCTTCAGCGATTGCTTTTTGCCTCTCCGGGGCGTGGCGGCGCATCTTTTATTTTATCGGCCGGTCGGTGCCTCGGATCGACGGTCAGCCGATGTTCCATGACCTCGACGTCAATCCTCGGCATGTCCGCGGGGGTCCAGGCGAAGACGTCCGCGTTTCCCCTGAGGAGCGGGGCGAGCCTGAAACATAAAGAATTCGGAGATGCGTTGCTAGTGAATCCCACCAGCGGGGAATTCATAGGCCCCAAGTGGTCATCGGGTAGGGATATTTTTGAGAAGGCATCGTAAAACAATACGTCGACCAAGCTTCCATTATCCACCAAAACATGACGTACATCGTAGTCAGCAATGTTCAAAGAAATTACAACCGCATCATTATGCGGAAATTGGATTCCCTGTCCGTCCGCCTCGGTAAATGTCACGGGTTCCGCAGTCCTCCGCCCCTTCATCGGTCCTCCTACCAAAGTCCCTCCGAAATGGTATTGATGACACCAAGAGACGGCCGATCTTTTTGCTGATTTCCTCCACTCGGCGGTAACGCCCTCAGTCGATCTTCCAGCTCTTCAGATCGTCTCCGCAGGAATCGACCAAGTCTACCTCGCCTGACGAGTTCTTCGATCTCGTCCTGGAGTTGGATGCACTCCTCAGTGTCGTGACCGTGGTCACGATGGTAGAGGCAGAACTTGTTGAGATTGTGCTTGCTGGGACGGAAACGCATGCTCTTCGGTCTCAAAAGTCGTTCCTTGATCTCCTTTAACACTTGGGCTTTCGAAGCGCTAAGGGGGGCGTAGTCGTGGAATCATCGTCGGAGAGAACTTCGACGCTGGGGAGAACTTTGGCATGCCCTTCCGTTGGGGCTTCCCCGCCTCCGAGCTCGATGGGGAGTTCGAGAACGTGGCCGAGCTTCATTCCGCTTTCCTTCTTCGGCGGACCTGCCTGGTCCGTCGATTCGCCGCTTGCCGCTGGCTTCATTGTCTTTGGCCTCGAAGGCCTCCGCCCGGGCATAACTTTCAGCCCAAGCTAGCATGTCAGCAAAATCCCTGGGATATTTCTTTTTCAGGGAAAACAGCAAGTCATTCTTCTGAAGGCCGCCCTTGAGGGCGGCCATAGTGACTGACTGGTCCAGGTTCCGGACCTCCAATGCGGCAGTATTAAATCGGATGACATAAGCCCGGATGGGTTCCCCCTCCCTCTGCCTAATGGCCATTAAGGAATCCAAACCTCGGTGCAAACGCCGACTACTGATGAAGTGGGCCGCGAACTGTTGGCTCATCTGGTCAAACGATAAGATGGTACTCAGCTTAAGCGCCGAGTACCAATTCTTGGCAGCTCCCTTAAGGGTAGAGGAGAAAGCCCGTTACAAGATGGCGTCTGGCGCACCATGGAGCAGCATCGTTGTCCGGAAGGCTTCCAAGTGGTTGATCAGTTCGGTGGTCCCATCGTAACTCTCGAGCTGCGGGAGCTTGAAGTTCGGCGGGACCGGTTCCTGCATAATTTTTTGCGAGAAGGAAGGATCAATACAAATGTCATTATCACGTGAGGAGGGAGTGTGACGAAGTTCCTCAATTCGTCGGCTCATATCTAAGAGCCTTTGATCCAAAAGATCTTCACGGTCTTCGATCTCCAAGGTTTTCTGGTAGAGCGGGTGCGAAGCTTCCCCCTGACTCGAGCCATGGTTCAAGCAGGGGCTCTCCCTCCTTTGCCTTCCTCTTCCGGGGATCGGGGATCGGGTAGCCCAAGTTGGCTGTTCCTGGATCGGACCACACGGCTCTGGGGAGTCCCGCGTCGGTTAAGCTGGTGCCGGGGCCTGCCGGTGCATGGCCTGCACCGCCTCCGTGAGGTGACGAACCTGCTGGACGAGCAGGTTGAACTGCTCCGCATCCACCGCAGCCACGGATGGAACCTGGGCTGCTAGGGCTGGAGCGGGAGCGGACGGATCTGAACGGAATCGGGCCATGGAGGCCGCCGATCGCTGGGTCGAAGCTCTCCTGGGGAGCATTTTCTCTTCGGGAAAGAACTCTAGAAAGAAAGAAGAGAGATCTCCGGAGAGGGAAGAGAGAAATCATCGTCGAGCACTCCTTTAAGAACAAGGGGATCTCGCAGGTTCGGGCCTTCCTTCTAACGTCAATCTGTTGGTACAGAAATTGGTCATCGTCGGAATCAGCTGGAGCGGAGGTGGACGAGGTCGCCGCCGGGGACCTGCAAAACAAAATCCCATCCAGAGTCGGTGGGGGGTGGCTCCGGCAGGACCCTCCGACGATCAAGTCAGCTCTGGCCAATAGGAATGGAGTGCTCGGGAATGAGTTCCACAGAGCTTAGAGAAGAAGAGGAGAGCTTAGAGCTTAGGATTAGCGTATCTGGAGGGTCCTTTTTATAGGCGGAGCTTGATGGTGACAGCTGTAGCCGCGTGCTGGCGGGCCGCTCGAGGTCCAGCGGAGTCAGTCCCAGAGGAAGACGCTGTCTGCAGCGCCGCCTGCAACGAGCTGATGGTGACAGCCATCGCCGCCTGATAGCGGGTCGCTGTCGCTTGCGGCGGACTGATGGTGATGGCTGCAGCTGTTTTAATACTAAGCCGCTCGGGGTCGAATGAAGGGTTGAAGGGCTTTGACGTGCACCCATTTCGGAGGAGTTCGGACTCCTGAAGAGGAAGCTCGAAAGGAGTTCAGCTCCCGTAGGCGTGTGGCTAGAGGTGTGTGGATAAGGCTCGGTTGCTGGGGAGTTCGGTAGGAGCTCGGCCGGCCGAAGGGGATGTCTGCGAGGAGTCCGGCTCCTGAAGAAGTTCGGCCGAAGGGGGTGTTTGGGAGGAGGCCGGCTCCCGCAGGCGCCTGGCTGGAGGAGCGCAGAGAGAGTTCGGTTCTTGCGGGAGTCCGACTGAAGCTCGGCCGCTGAGGAGCTCGATCAGGGCGCAACTGCTGAGGAGTTCGGCCGGAGGGGGGCTCGGAGGAAGTTCGGCCCTGGCTCGGCCGCGGAGAGTCCGACAGGAGCTCGGTCGCTGAGGAGCTCGGGCAGGGCGCAACCGCTGAGAAGTTCAACCGGAGGGGGAGCTCGGAGGGAGTTCGGCTCAGGCCCGACCGCGGAGAGTCCGAAAAAGCTCGGCCGTTGAGTCTCTTTCGTGGCTACCGGTTGCGTTAGGCTGAGCATCGAACTGGACTTCGGTAAGAGCAGGGTTTATCCCCAACAATATCCATCCAACAAGAAAGTCTTTATAGAAATCTTTGTCCATCTCGTTTGAGATGGAATGAGGGGAAGTTTTGAAAAGGACCTTGATATTCTAAGATCTTGGCTGATACAGTAAAACCATGACCAACTACTTTGTTGAAGCATTGTGTTTTTTATGTTCATTTATTAAAAAATTATCTAACATAATTAAAAATGATTGGAAGGTGTTGGGCGAAGTATTGGTATTGTATTAGCCCATATCTAAGACTACAACAATATATATCAGCTAAGTAATAAAGGCAGAGATTTTAAACATATAGTATTACTTGTTGCCTGATATCGATACAAGCTGATATCTCAATTGAAATCTTCACTGAAATGAAAATCTTGTCTTGATATATAAGTGTACATCGGTAACCAGGTGTTTTTGCACAAATCAACAATTATAATGCAAAATATTTATAAATGGGTTCTCCTTTTATGTCCAAGCGACTTATGCAGACTGCTGAGGTTGGTGCTTCTGTTTTGTTCCCTATAATTATGTTCCAGAAATTGGTATACTGTGATATAATCTTATTGCCTTGTGTTTAAATTAATTGACTTTTTCACCCCTGGTTTCTGTTGCATGGTTGTTAGATGCTACGACAACAGAACTAACATAGTAAATTAGAAATAATTTGCAGGACACTCTAGTTCTGTCTGGATCTTATCACAAAGACCTGCAGGATTTTATGTTATCCGTGCTTTGTGAAGGGAAGTCAATTGTACCTTTTCATTGGCAGTGATAAGAAAGATATTCAAAGCCACGTATAAAAGATAATCATCATGGAATATTCAGCTTCATAGAAGTAGATATGCAGTTAATGTGACAGCAGTTATTTTGCTATTCATTTTTGTTTTTTTTTTCTGTACTTATTTTTCTCCACTTGCCATGTACAGTTGATTGCCAAGGGATCATGGCAGGGGGGGAGTATTGTGGCCATTTGCCAGTATGGTGGTGAATTTGTCTCAAATAGTCATGGGTCTATGACCTATACTGGGGGAGAAGCTCATGCAATTGAAATTGGACAAGGCATGCTGTTTGATCAGTTTAAATCAGAACTAACCAGTATGTTTAACATAGACATCAGTGGGATGTCCATCAAGTATTTTCTCCCAAACAAGAAACGGATACTTATCACAGTATCTAGTAACAAGGATTTACAATGGATGGTTGATTTCAGTGCTGATGCTTCAACAGCAGAGGTTTATATCTTAAATGAGGTTGACAATAGGTGCTTGGCTTATAAATTTTTATTGCAAAGCTATGCACATTACACTTATTAGCTGCCCTTAAAATGAAGCATCAGATAAATTATAAAAGTAAGCTTTTGTAGGACAACTAGGAGCAACATAGCTGATTCAGGAACATCTATTGTTGCCACAGCTACTGCTGTTTGTGGTGGTAGACAGAAGAGGTTAGCTTCTTGTACCAGGTGTGTCTTATGATTAATCTAACTATAGGCATACCTGAGGCATCACTTGAAATAATGGTGAAAACATGTCTCTGTAGGGCAACTAGAGCAAGGGTATGTGGTAGCTGATTCAGGTACCCCCAATTCTGCCACCAATGCTGCAGCAGATAATGCTAACAATGTCAGACAGAAGAGACCACCTATCGCTGAAGATGTTGATAATGGGTATATGTTCGTAGGTAACTCTGTTTTGTACTTTATCTACTTGTTTTTGGAGTGATGCAAATCATCATCCTGTCTTCTTCTTCTTCTTCTACATGCTACATGTCAATGTAAAATCTTTTAGAAATGATTTCGTTTAAAAAATCACAAAAAAAAAAAAAAAGGACATACAAAACTCTTGTTCTGAAGCTTCTGATATGCATACTGACCACATATGTACATACATATATACATGCAGACCTCATATACATAATTATCAACAAATTACTTTATCTCTTAAACTTGCTTTTTCAGTTTCCTCCATTCATTGAGTGACAGTTCCTCATCTTTCCAGTTTTTAACCCTTTTTAATTTGCTATGGACGCCAATATTACCTGAGAGCAAACTGAATTTACAACTGGTGTCATAAATTATGCCTGTTTCCTTTTCTCTTTATTTCTTCCATATCTTACAGCCTTGCGGTTGATATTATTAAAATGCCGTGCTTGTCCAATTAATCTTGAGTTCCACTGTTCTAACAGTGCATCTAGGACCATAGTAGACGACTTGGGTATGCCAGTAATTGCCACTGTAACATTAGACAGCAGGGGCCAACCACTGCTGATGAAGTTGATGAGAGGTATTAATCCAAGAATACTTCGAGACTACCCTCTTTATAGGATGTTAAGCACTACTTGAAATCAAAGAAATAACTATTAAAATCTGTTATTGCAGGGCAATGAGGAGCATGTTGGTTGAGCCAAGTACCCCACTTGTCCCCACTCTAGCCATTCCTGAAGATGTTAGACCGCTTAATTCAAATAGTCTCTGGGACATGTTATCACAGGTGTGGGGCAAGAATTTGATAATGTTAGAGACTTTCGTGCTCAATTGTGCAAGTATGCCATCACTGCAGGTTTTGTTTACAAATTTATCAAGAATGAAAGCACACGTGTGACTGTAAAGTGCAATGAGGAGAATTGTCCATGGCGGTTGCATGCTGAGTCATCTCACAAGCAGAAATTTGTGATCAAGAAGATGAATGATGTGCATGCATGTGGTGGAGGAAATGGCAAAGATGGTCAGCAGCGAGCAACAAGGCAATGGTTGAAATATTCTGAAGAAGTCACAGGAAATTCCAGAGTGTAAGCTCAAAGAACTCGTAAGAGAACTGTATGAAGATTATGGAGTGACTTTAACATACTCACAGGTATGGCGAGGAAGGGAAGTTGCTCAGAAATAGCTATATGATACTTTTAAATAGACGTGGCCGGTTGCCTTGGTTCTGTGAAGGGATACTGGAAACTAACTCATGGTTTGTCCTCTCCTTTTTCTTGATAGGATTCCATCAAGGCAACTAATCAGTTTAAGTTATCAGCTGCTGCTGCGGTTGATAGAGATGATGCTATCTTTCCTTTTGCATTTGCTGTAGTAGAGGATGAGAATTATGATAGCTGAGTTTGGTTGTTAGGGCATATTTCAATCACAACCTCTCATATCATTATGTTTGTGTCTAATAGGCAAAAGGGCTTGGATGTAGTTGTGCCTTGGGTGTTTGAGGGTGGTCACCACGGCTATCGTCTGCATCACTTCGTTGAGGATTTTAAAGGAGAGTGGAGGAAGGGATCGTGGTCACAACAGTTAAAGGTTGCAATGGTTGACGATTTTATTTGTGCTGCTCAAGTGTGCACAATTGAAGATTTTCATGCATCCATTGAAAGCATGAGGAATGTGTCGGGTGAAGCTGCAGTGTGGGTGATGGCTAGCAAGCCTGAAAATTGGTCAGATGTCCTTTTCAGGGGTTCAAGATATGACAATTTTTTATACTTGTTTAACAGCTGGATACCAACAAAAAAAAGGGTGTTATCAGTAGTACAGATGGTTGATGTATGTGGCAATAAAATTTATGTAGCTAACATTGGAAGTTGGGAATACGCTTGTCGATGGAGATTTCTGTTCTACCATGCATGCATGCTTTTGCAGTCTTCACAATCCATCCAATAACTGATGTAGAGAGCATTGATTTTAATTCCAGCACAAATTAATATTCTCGTCCCATTCATCACCCACCAGGTCAAGTTGTTAAAATTAATTTATTTTAAAATTATTTTTAAAATAAAATTTTAGAAAAAATATGAGAGAAAAAAGCAGTTTGTGTCAGATAAGATCAGCATTTTTATCGATATTTAAAAAATAGTTTATGTTTGATAAATTTTTTTAAAAAAAATATTTTTGATTATTAAATTATGAAAAAAAAATATATAGATTTATTTTATAATTAATATTATTTAAATAAATAAATAATTTTAAATATTTATTATGATTAATTTTAATTTATTTTTTATTTTTTATTTAATTAAAATAAAATAATAAAAAAATATATTAAAATTTTAATCAATATAAATATAATTAAATCAAAGATAATATATATTGAATATTTTACGTAATTTTTTATGTAATAATATACATGTATCAAAATATATCATTCACTAAATAATGGAAGGATTGGATGAAAATAAATAGAGATAGTTATGGTAAATAATGATTTTAAGTAAGAATATTTTTATCTTAAAAAAAAAATTTTGTTTCTGTTTTTAAGAAAAAGCTTCAATTTTTTTCTTCTTTTTCATAGTAGAAAAACTGCTTTTACTGTCACTCAAAAGTAGCTTATTTTTTAAAATAAATTTAATCAAATATCTTTTTTTAAAAAAAAATAAATATTTTTTAAAAAAAATAAATATTTTTTTCTTTCCAAAAGTCTGGTCAAACAGACTCTTAATCCCAATAAGATAAATACAGCGGCGAGCTGCAAACTAGCGGGCAGCAACAAGACAACCTGTGCAGCTGTTCTGTAGATTCATGTGTTATCTATATCTTTCAAATCATCCAAAATTCATTGCCATGCACCTTTTTTTGGTGGCCATAAATATGTTACATTTTTCATCAGGGGATTTTTGGTAGATTCATCTTTGTTGTGAACCAGCACGTTTTGCTTGAACGAAAACTGTTTAGTCGAAGGTATAAACTATTTTCTGTGGTTGCACCTTCTGATATAACTTTTATTAGATGCCTGTGGACTGTTTACTTAATGGAAGTATTCTGATTTTCGCACCGACCTGGCATTTACTGCTATTCTCGCTTGTTCGTATTGAAAAAATTATTGGTTGTTGTCAAACAAGCAAACATCAACCATGGGGGACTGGTAGTTACCAAGGCTGGTTTCATGTCATGCTCCATGGTTTGGAGAATAGTCGCCGATCACAGTGGCGGGGAATGGAAAGAGCATATGTCCATGATCTAAGATGAACCATATTGTTAGATGATCATCTTTAGAAATCGGTAAATTCTGTCTTTTAACCAGTTTTACATGGCAACCGATTTCGGTTCACTTGCTGGTGTGAAGCTGAAAACCTGAAGGCAATTAATTGTTTGTGGTCTGCCGGTGAATGTTGTTATGTGGATTTACAAGTAACTGAGGTCAATAATTTTTAATGCGTCTTTCACATGTCCGAGAAGCTGGCAGTTGACGACTTCAAAACTCCAGATGCGTCTCCTTGGAGTACCTTCGGAAGCTTACTGATGTTTCAGAGATTTGTTGTCGATTATTTTCATGGACCGGTTGGAAAGCTATGGATACGAATACGACATTTGATGTTGAAAAATGTTTCACAAATCTTTACTCCAGACTGTAATTTAACTAATTTGGAAGGTCCCAATCAAGAGGGTGGGGAACAGGGTACATTTGATGGTTCGTTCAACCAACTCGATGGCAGCCATAGCCATCAGCAATGGCCGCATGTGTTGACTGCAGCTTTTAAAGAAGATTCCTGATTGAGCGTTCTTCCTTGCTAACCAAATTATTGGTACAAGGGATAATGGATAACTCGTCTTGAAGAGATGATTTGCTCAAGTAAGTATGGCTTGCGTGAGGTTCTAAACTAAAAATAGAGGACTGACTTCAAAAAACAAGCAGCAATGTCCTGTGGTAAAAGGATGATGCTAGTCAGAATGCCGGTCCATCATGTTTTATTTCCAGGTTAGAAGTCTGGGTCTTGGTTAGGATTCTAGTTTGCTTGATAATTTTGTGAGGTCAGAAGGAGAGGATAAGAGAAAAAAAGAGGAAGAAAGAAAAGAAAAGAAGTACAAGAGCAGAGGAAGAGAGTAATCTAATATTTTTAAATCTTTATAGCATGAATTTGTGCTTTTAATTACATAACATATTTATATAGACCCAAAATTCTAATAAGAAAATGTATAGATATAAAGTATTGGAGTTCTCATAAAATTCTAGTTATATAGTCTAAATAAAAATAAAATTCTTCGATTCTTAGATAAAATAAATTTTTAATTTCTATATTTGCATCTATCTTAATTTTTTTATTGGATAATGCCCTATCATCCACCATGCAGGGAGGTTGACCCATTGTTTCTTAGGTACATGCAGAATGAGCTATAGATCATGTGGAATTTAGCTCTGCATCATGATGGTTGTGATTATCAATAAAATATAATTGATAATTAGAGGTGCAAAAGATTCAAGCTTTACTCGAATGTAAGCTTGATTTGATTTAATCATTGTCGAGCTTAATCAAAGTTGAGTATGCTTGAAAAGCTTCCGAGTCAAGCTCCAAATTACTCGATTTGAAAGCTCACAAATTTATTTAAATTTATATATGTTGGGGATAAATTTTGCTCCCATCGAAGTCTAGCTCGATGCTTGACCTAATGCAACCTGTAGCCGCGGAAGAGCTTCGACGGACGGGTCTTAGCCGAACTCCTACAGTCGGTCGAACTACTTAGCGCCCGAGCTCCTTGGACTCCAAACAGTCGGGCTTCGGCCGAACCCTCAGTAGCCGAACTGCCTAGCAGCCAAGCTCCTCGAACTCCATAGCGGCCGAGCCTCAGCCGAAGTCCAACAGCCGGCCGAACTCTCCAATGGCCGAGCTTCGGATTCCCAGCGGCCGAACTCCTCAGCTGACGAGTCTCAGCCGAAGTCCAATATTCGGCCGAACTCTCCAATGGCCGAGCTTCGGATTCTCAGCGACCGAACTCCTCAGTGGACGAGCCTTAGCTGCATACCTCCGGCCAGACGCCTATGGGAGCCGAACTCCCTCCAAGCTTTCTCTTCAGGAGCCCGAACTCCTCCGAAATGGGCACACGATGAAAGCCTTCAATCCTTCATTCGGTTGGCTCTGCGACCATCACCATCAGTCCGCCGCAAGCTCTGCAACCATCACCATCAGTCCACCGTGAGTGATAGCGACCTGCTATGAGGCAGCGATGGCTGTCACCATCAACCCATCGCACACGGCACCTTTCCGTGAGACTGACTTCGTCGAACCTCGAGCGGCCTGCCAGCATGAGGCTGCAGCTGTCACCATCAAGCTCTACTATAAAAAGGATCCCTCCAGATACGCTAATCTCTCTGATCTCTAAGCTCTCCTCTTCTTCTTCAAGCTCCGGAACTCATTCCGAGCACTCCATTCCTGTTGGTCAGAGCTGACTTGAGAATCGGAGGGTCCTGCCGGAGCCACCCCTCAACGGCTCTGGATGGGACTTTATTTTGTAGGTCCCCGACGGCGACCTCAACGGCCTCGACTCCAGCGACCTCCGACGACGATCAGTTTCTGCACCAACAGAATGGCGCTAGAAGGAGGGCCAACCTTCGAGGTTTCCTTGTTCTTAAAGGAGTGCTCGGCGATTTTTCTCTTCCCTCTCCGAAGATCCCTTTTCCCTCCCGAAGAGAAAATGCCTCCGAGGAGAGTTTCGACTCGGCGATCGGCGTCCTGCACGCCAGGTACATCTGCTCTCATTGCAGCCCAGGCTCCACCCAAAGCCACCGCAGATGTAGAGCAGTTCAACCTGTTGGTCGGGTTCGCAGCTCCGCCGAGATGATGCAGGCCGTGCGACAACCTCGGGCGAAGACTTTGTCAGCGAATCCGCCATGAGGACGCGAGGAATCGGCCTTGAGGAAGAGCATTTGGGCATACCGATCGCCCTTAGGAAGGAGAAACGGAGAGCCAAAGATCTTCCGCAGAAGGTTTCACCAGGAGGATGGAATGAAGTTCGGCGGAAGAAAAGCCGAACTCCCCGCAAAAAGCTCATCGTCGGAATGAAGTTCTGCTAAAGTGAGGCATGTCGTCAACGAAGCCTCCTACAAAGAATTCACCGGAGGCAGAGTGAGGTTCAAGCAAGCAAAGCCGAGCTCCCATCGAAGCTCATCATCGAGGAAGGGGCATGAAGTCCTCCCGCGGAAACTTTCGTAGGAAAGTGGAGCGAAGTTCGGCAGAAGTAAGGCCGAACTTCACCTCGAAGCTCATCATCAGACTGAAGTTCGGCGCGCGCAAGGTCGAGCTCTACCCTCAAACCTCATCATCAGAATGAAGTTCGGCGTAAGTGAGGCCGAACTCCGGGCCGAATATGTCACCAAGGAAGCCCCCTACAAAGATTTCACACGAGGTGGGACGAAGTTCGGCCGAGCTCACGACCGCCCCAGGGCAAGCGAGGACTCCCTCTTGAGTATGACTCTAGGGAAGCTCCGACAAAGGGCATGAAGTTCTCCCGCAGAAAGTTTTCACAGGAGGCGAAATGAAGTTCGGCCGCACTCACGACCTCCCCAGCAGAAGCAAGGCCACCGAACTCACCCTGGAGCTCGTCATCAAGGAAGCCCCGATGAGGGGGCATAAAGTTCTCCCGCAGGTTTTACAACCCCAAACTCCTCGAGCTCGCCACCAAGGAGGCCCCGACAAAAGGGCACGAAGAAGCCCTCCCGAAAGGTTCCGCGACTACGCCCCGCTCCTCTAACTCGAATTCTCAGCGAAGTTAAGAGCCAGCCGTCAAGATCGGAAGGACTATGGTCTCCCCAAATGTACGTGATCGAAGCAAGTAATGCCCCTACCATCGCGACCACGGCCACGATACTGAGGAATACACTCTGCTCCAAGTCGAAATCGAAGAGCTCGTCAAAAAGGGGGCGGATGGATAAATTTCTCCGGCACCAGCCTGAAGCAGGAAAAGATCGGCAAGGAGCTCGGCGCTGTCGTAGCCAGAGACCGCAAGAAGGTCGGCCACCTTACGGCATCATCCACATTGCCCCTAGGAGGAGCTTGGTGCGTCAGCGATTCGTCGTCTCCCAGCGATAAGGACTTGCACCAAATTGAGGAGGCAAGCATGAGGAAGTCGTCCACCCCGGGGCTTATTACCGAAGAAACGCGGAGGAACAACGCTACCACGACCTTGAAATACAGAATTTGAGGATGCGCTACTAGTAACTTCCTTTCAATAAAATTCTTTCCTTTCGATAATATTATTTCTGGATGCGAAAACTATGCGATGACAGGGAAGAAGCAGTCAATAATTGCCGCATTAGGAACAGGAGGAGAACCTCATCCTAACGCGAGAAACAACCTCGGCTAGAGATAAGATCTCTCCCGAGCGAAGGCCTCGTTCACAAAGGATGAGATGGGGGGAGAGGCCTCTGACAGCGGCCCTTATGTGCCCCCATAGCCCGTTAGGAATAGGAGGAGAACCTCATCCTAACGCGAGCATCAACCTCGGCTAGAGATAAGATCTCTCCCGAGCGATCGAGTCAACCTCGGCTAGAGATAAGATCTCTTTCGAGCGACCGTGAACAACCTCGGTTAGGAACAGGAGGAGAACCTCGTCCTAACGCGAGCATCAACCTCGGCCAGAGATAAGATCTCTTCCGAGAGACCGAGTCAACCTCGGCTAGAGATAAGATCTCTCCCGAGCAACCGTTGACAACCTCGGCTAGAGATAAGATCTCTCCCAAGCGACCGTGGGCCCGTTAGGAACAGGAGGAGAACCTCGTCCTAATAAGAGCATCAACCTCGGCTAGAGATAAGATCTCTCCCGAAGCGACCGAGTCAACCTCGACTAGAGATAAGATCTCTCCCGAGCGACCGTTGACAACCTCGGCTAGAGATAAGATCTCTTCTGAGCGACTGTGGGCCCGTTAGGAATAGGAGGATAACCTCATCCTAACGCGAGCATTAACCTCGGTTAGAGATAAGATATCTTCCGAGCGACCGAGTCAACCTCGGCTAGAGATAAGATCTCTCCCGAGCGACCGTGGGCCCATTAGGAACAGGAAGGAGAACCTCGTCCTAACGTGAGCATCAACCTCGGCTAGAGATAAGATCTCTCCCGAGCGACCGCGGACAACCTCGGTTAGGAACAGAAGGAGAACCTTGTCCTAACACGAGCATCAACCTCGGCTAAGAGATAAGATCTCCCCCGAGACAACCTCGGCTAGAGATGAGATCTCTCCTGAGCGACCTTGGACAACCTCGGCCATAGATAAGATCTCCCTGAGGAAAGCTCGACCGTAGGAGATGAGATCTCCCCCGGGTGCCCGATACAACCTCAACAAGAGAAAGCAACCGTGTCAACCTCGGCTGGAGAGCTTCAACTTCGACCTCGGTCAGAGATAAGATCGGAGATAGCCTCGCCCTGAAATCAGATCTCTCCCAAGTGCCCACATCGACCTCAACTATAGGAGACAATGTTGTCCTCGAGGAGCGCAACCTCCGGCTTCGATCACAGCGGACGAAGCCCCCTCAACCTCGGCTGGAGATGGGATCTTCGTCGGGCTTCAACCTCGATATCAACGTCAGCTGGAGGCGAGATCCCCCCGAGCTTCGACTTAGACCAGCACAGAGCTCAGAGGAAGACTTCGGCAGTCGCCTTTCCTGCACTCCCTTCCTTCGATTTTCGAACTCGGGAGTGGGGGGACTAGTGTTGGGGATAAATCCCGCTCCCACCGAAGTCTAGCTCGATGCTCGGCCTAATGCAACCTGTAGCTGCGGAAGAGCTTCGACGGACGGATCTTAGCCGAACTCCTACAGTCGGCCAAACTACTTAGCGCCCGAGCTCCTTGGACTCCAAGCAGCCGGGCTTCGGCCGAACCCTCAGCACTCGAACTGCCTAGCAGCCGAGCTCCTCGAACTCCACAGCGGTCGAGCCTCAGCCGAAGTCCAACAGCCGGCCGAGCTCTCCAATGGCCGAGCTTCGGATTCCCAGCGGTCGAACTCCTCAGCTGACGAGTCTCAGCCGAAGTCCAACATTCAGCCGAACTCTCCAACGGCCGAGCTTCGGATTCTCAGCGGCCGAAATCTCCAACGGCCGAGCTTCGGATTCTCAGCGGCCGAACTCCTCAGCGGACGAGCCTTAGCTGCATACCTCCGGCCAGACGCCTATGGGAGCCGAACTCCCTCCAAGCTTCCTCTTCAGAAGCCTGAACTCCTCCGAAATGGGCACACGACGAAGGCCTTCAACCCTTCATTCGGCTGGCTCTGCGGCCATCACCATCAGTCCGCCGCAAGCTCTGCAGCCATCACCATCAGTCCACCGCAAGTGATAGCGATCCGCTATGAGGCAGCAATGGCTGTCACCATCAACCCATCGCACATGGCACCTTTCCGTGAGACTGACTTCGCCGAACCTCAAGCGGCCCGCCAGCATGCGGTTGCAGCTGTCACCATCAAGCTCCGCTATAAAAAGGATCCCTCCAGATACGCTAATCTCTCTGATATCTAAGCTCTCATCTTCTTCTTCAAGCTTTGAAACTCATTCCGAGCATTCCATTTCTGTTGGCCAGAGCTGACTTGAGCGTCGGAGGGTCCTGCCGGAGCTATCCCCACCGGCTCCGAATGGGATTTTATTTTGTAGGTCTCCGATGGCGATCTCAGCGGTCTCGACTCCAGCGACCTCCGACGATGATTAATTTCTACACCAACAATATATATATTTTAATAATATACATATATGTGCACATGCACGTGTAGAAAGAGAAGGGCTGGCTCTTGAACTTGAGCATGACTTTTAATTAATACTTAAATCGGGCCGATCTTGAATTTTTTCTTTTTTTTTCTCAAACTAAGATATTAAAACTTGTTCGGATCAGCATATTTTGAATCGAGCTAGTTGAATCAACTAAAGCTTCTAAAAACTCGATCTATCTTGATCCTATTATACCCTTAATCGATAACAACGAAATCAACGAATTTCAGCTGTTGCACGTTTCAACGGAAGCTTCTAAACGTGCTGCACACCTGAGTGCTGGTGAATCGCGCTGCGCGTCCGGTTATTCAACACATTGTAGACCGTTGTGAGCTAAGGAGCGGTTTGGTCTGGCACGTCTGTCTGGTTTTGGTTGCTATCCAAGCTAACAACAATTCTTTGATGCACATAATTAACAATAGAATAAACTTCCGGGGTTGATCTGCTTGCTGTCCTGAGTCCCATCACATCAACCAACTGGGGGTGCGGTGCTCCGCCCTCTGAAAAAATCCATCCTGATGGATTTCGAATTAATTGGGCCGCCATCTTCTAACCGGAAACTGCGCCCGACCCGAAAGACTTTGGCCCGCCACGCGTCATGCATCGGACGCCGATCCCCCCATCACGAGACGCCGTTCCCTCTCACGCCTTCCCTTCTATATATATATATATATATATATATGGTGATGAAGTGGGGAGAGGCGCTCCTCGATTGACTTATCGTGAAGAGGGGTCTCGAGGGTAGAGGGATGGCGTTCTTCTGCTTTCTGGTGGACCAGCGGCGGATGGTGAGGAGCAGCAAGCCGGCGGCGGGGATCTGCTCGAGATGCGGTGGATGCGCCAGCGTCGCCGACATGGTCACCGCCACCCGCTTCTGCTACGTCCCCGTGTACCGCCGGACCTGGCGGGCCATCATCTGTACCTTCTGCGGCGCCCTCCTCAAGTCCTACCGATAGGACATATATACATATACATAAAGAGAGAGAGAGAGAGAGAGAGAGAGAGAGTCGCTCCGGCGCCGGCCGGTTGCTTCCGAGTTTGCAGTGGCCGGCGTTGCACCATGCCACCGTCAGCAAGTAATTTGTTTCTTTTTTTTTTTCCGGGTATTCCCGTTGGAGAGGGTGGTATGCGTGTTAGGGATTGCTTATATATGGTTAAGAATATATGTCGAATAATATGTGTATTATATATTTTGTCCGAATGTTAAGGCTTTCTATAACGTTTTTCATCATTGTCTGGGGTTGCTTTTATGCCTTGTCAGACATCTATCTGTTTGCAACTACTCGGTTCCTGGGTTTAAAGTTTTTTTTTTTAAAAAAAGAAAATAATGGAAGATGATGGGAAAAAAAGCGTGTGAATGAAAAATCTTGTATATAATTTCGATCACCATGCCATATCGATGGGTTCTGTTTTGCCACTGGTACCTTGTCTAGCTCATGTCCATTATGTGCAGTGGGAGGACACCAAATAACGAAATCTTATAAATTATGTGGTTCTTTTTGTGCTTTCAGAAGCTTTCACTAATCGCAACTATATCGTGGTCAGCCCATAAGAATATCTAGAATGGAAGAGATTTGCCCGAGACATCACTAACAAATCAGACCAACTAGATTTTTCAAGGGATCTATGACACAAGCTCGGCTATCTTTGCTCCGTGACGTTGCACCCTTAACATTATCAGTCCGTCATCTTGTTTGGTAGAAGATATATCTTCGGTGATCCAGCTGATAACAGGTCCCTTTTCAAGAATATGCTTGACCATGCATTATGATAGGGACTGTTCCAGCACTACCATAATTACTTGGCTGTGTATACTGGTGGATCATTTATATATCCACCAGCTAGCTTGTCCCCGTCAACAATATTATTTTGTCAACAATGAAGATTAATTATTCAACAAATAATGGAATAAGTAGTGCATAACAAAGGGCAAAAATTAAAGAAACAGTAAAGATGCCAAGAAAATCTTGCATCTTTTGGCATGCATCTAGATGACAGATGCCTCAATATTGGAAGACCATCAGATGTCTTTGAAGCCATCTTAGATGGTAGAAATAACACAGTAACAGAATCTGATTTCTGTGTTACGATTTTAGTGCGAGCAAAAGCGTTTTCGCAACAAAATGTGTTCATCTTCTTTAACTTCGTCACATCAATCATTGAATCGTACAATAGCTCTAGCTCTAGAGTTCAAATTGCTATGAAAGAAAAAAAAATAAAGATGCAATCCTAACTCATGCTGATAATAATTATTATTATTTTTTTAAATGCTGGTCTTTGATCCATGTATTTTTACTAGCAGGTCTCTCTCAAATTAATTAGACTACGAGAAGCGGGGATCCTGCATTCAATGAGGGTTGGCCCTTTGATTTGAACCATTCAATGGGATTTGAGTCCTCTAAACATGGGATGCTGGTTGGTAAGCTGGCTCTATTTAATGTTGTGCAAGGGGATGTGCCTGCCCACCAAACAACCGCACGGTGTTGTAACACTGCACTCCTACTCCCCCCACCATAAATATCCACTGTAACTAATGATCCAAAACTGTTCGCTTGATGGTCCTTGGACGGCCACAGCTTTGAAATTTCTAGCGGAGTAACTCCCATGGAGGGCCACCGGGTAAAGACCAAAGAGAGCACGCCATGATGCCATGTTGTTAATTTATTGTTGTCATGATTTGTAAGCCTAAAATGGACGTACTGGTGCGAGCCCTCCGGCTCCCGGCTAGGCCCATTAGGGCAGGAGCCATGTGGCAATCAAGAGAAGGGTCTCTCGTAATTCCGCCGGAGAAATTTTTTACGCGCCGCCGTGCATAAAGTACTTCCGAATCCCGCCATTTCATGGACAAGTGATCTCCATACCCTATAATCATGAGAAAGATACCTTCATAGGCCCACCGGTCCCATCACTGTTAAAAGTTTGTAAAAATATTATTGATTAGCATTATTGTGTGAATTATGTACTATTTATAAAAAAAATCATAATATCATCCAATAAAATTAAAAAAATTAATAAAATTTAAATTAAAAATAATTGATCATGATCATTTTTTTTTTATTTTTGTTCATTCTTTTTAAGCAAGTAAAAAATTTAAAATTTTGAATAATCAAATGATGTGATGATGTGTTATTGCCCACCAAAATCCGTATGGTGAAATAATTTTAAGCAATAATTTTTTAAAAATTTAAAAATTTAATATATATAAATATATGATCGGTTACTTTTTAATATTCATGAAAGATTTTGGAATATTGAGAAGATGAGATTTGAATAATAAATTAAAAAAATGTATCTGTCAGGCTCTTCTGGAGCCGGGGTTTAAATTAGATAGAAAAGGATCTATTGGTCATCCTAACAATTAAAATATTTTTTTTTAACGCTACATGATCGAGAGATCATATTTGGAGCACATCGATTCTAATGTAGGAGTTTGGTTAGTTGTCGGATGGGACTTGACAAGGAACCATTACGCTCTCCCGCAAGCCCACGTGGGGGCGGTTGGGATGGGGTAACAAACAGACGGCGCTGGGGAATACTTTATGGAACGAACGATCAATGAGGAAAGGTAGAGAAGGGATGGCTTTGGTCTTGAATAGGAACGTAGCGGCTTTACATCCAATGTCTATGGAGATTGAGTTCTTTTGTTAGAAATTGATTTGGATGAAATTATCGTCTTATAATGTAGTTATTACATAGCAGAGATATCGTCAATGATGATTCCTTGGTAAGTAATTTATGTTATGATCGTTTAGAAGATTATGAACATATCATGGTGACTTGCCCATTTGCACGACAGAGATGGCAGGCATTCCGTTCGTTGGGCCATGGATGGAATCCACCCTCACTCTTTATCGGACTTCATGTCTTTTTTCAGCAAACACCCAAACAGAGAGGAGGGTGATATTTTTAATAGCAATGCTTGCTTTGCAGCTCTGATTTGCATGGAATCCGAGGCTCTTTCCGTCTACTTTTCAAATCGGCAGCATGTTCTTCTTTGAATTCCATCTTTGTTCAATGGACTACCTACTGGTGTAATTATTCTAAGAATGGGGATATCCTTATCTATTGGATAGTATTGATTGTTAGGATATCAGCTATTCTTATACCACTTGTTAAGAATATAGTACAAATAAATTATGATAGAAAAAAAGAAAACAAAATAAGAAAGCAATCAAGTACGTGGATCAGTCCAAGAGCTCGCCTCCACGGGACATGCAAAGCTTCACTATAAGAAAAAAACTAAATAATACAAGAGGAACTTACCACTCAACTCTTGTACAAGAATCTTCCAATAAAAAATTTCAAAATCCTCACAAAAGCTCTCTGAAATCTTTCAATACTTCTGGAATGTTGCCAGCTTTCCAACGCAATAAACAGTTCATCAATCAGAATTATATATACTTCAGAAACTCAAAAATAATATTCCAATAGAAAATTCGGTCCTAAACCCACTCGAGGTCGCATCTGGACCGTTCGATCATGATCGACTCCTTGGGTCGTCAGATCGCGCACAATAGTCCTAATCAGGGTCGGATCATTTCTCAGCCATCGGATCATGATCGAGAGCTTTTTCGATCATCTGATCGCGCAAAACAGCGCTCTATCATGCCAGATCAAACCAGATCGAAACCCAGTCATCCGATCATGATCGGCTTCGATCGCAATCGATCCAGGGAATAGTGCCATGGATCGTGAGAAATGTCTGGGAAATGGTCTGGGGTCCACATGGACACTATAAGCCGGCGGTCCATGATGGACCGTGCTCCATAGTGGGCTGGATGCTTATGCTTACACAGCCTGCTCACGCATGGCCCATGCGCACCCCCCACGCGCGGCCGATTTTGGCTGCGCCACCATCGTCTAGCACCGCCTATGGGCCCCTTCAGCGGGCCCGAGGTCGGCAATTCTACTTCAATCTTTTTTTGTGCGTATCTTCTTCGTCTGAAGTTAATTTAGGCTGTTCTTGGGCTCGTTGAACTCCATTCATCGTCTTGGACCTCACTATGAACTTATTGTAAGAGAATCCGAGGCATTTTTCTCAATAATCTTCACATCGAGTCGATATTCGATCTCTACCTGTCTTTGAGAGTCTGTGATCCATCTCGCCCCCATGCCCTAGGACATGCCTGCTGATCATAGATGGACAAACGTGGGAGTCGAGCCAGGCTGCTCAATCCCATTTCCATCGACTATTGTAATCCTCTTGACCTGAGACCTGCTCGAGAAAGTCTCTTGCGGCAACAGGAACTTTACTTTGCGACATCGCATGTCAACCTCCCGAGTCTCTCATCCCATGTCCGATCTATCTCCACTTGGAGTTCCATCTTGTACTGGATTTTCTGACATTAGATAATGTCCTTCATACTTTCTTCCTCTTAGCACTATCCTACTGTCGCGCATGACCTTCAGATTTTCTTCATCAGCTTTTCATCTGAAATCGGTCGAATCGAGTTTACCTAGTGAGATTAGATTCTTTTTAAAATTGGGTATATATCGGATCTCATCCAACTTCTTCACTATTCCATCATGAAGCTTCATGCTGACCATCCTGCTGTTCTTGATCTCATAGCTCGATCCGTCTGACAGGAATATAATATCCTCACTAGTCTTCAAGAAGTTAAACATCTCATCTCTACAACATACATGATAGAAACAAATAGAATCCATAATCTATTGGGAGAAAGAAGTAGATACCTCATCAATAATCAAAAGGACATCATCACTATCTTTTGTATCACTACTGACCACCGTTATAGTATCCCTCGTCCGATTCTTGAGCTACGGGCAATCTCTGATACGATGCCTCAACTCGTCACACCTATAGATCTTGCTTTGATCCTTCATCTTGAACTTGTATCATCCTCCTCATGATCCTCTGCCACTCCGTCTACTACCTCCTGCTCCTTCAGAAATCGTCAAAGCTGAGCTGCCACCATCTGAGCTTGAAGCTGGATTCTTTCTCCTGAGAATCTCATTCTGAAGTATCGCTACAGTGAACTCGTCCATCTTGATGGTGCTCTTTTCTACTAGAAAAGTAGTCACCAAGGACTCATATGAAGAAAAAAGCGACGCTAGCAAGACTAATGTCCTGGACTTCTCCTCAACTTTTTTGTCAATATTGAGGAGGTCAGTGAGAATCTTCTAAAAGTTAAATAGATGCTCCCGCATGCTCTGGCCTTCGTCCATTCATAGTTGGTATAATTGCCTACAAAGAAATAGCGTATTAGTGAGCAACTTTGCTATGTACAACTCTTCGATCTTCGACCACAGCACCATCGAAAAAATCTCATCAAGCACATAGATCACCACATCATCTACTAGGTACAAGCAAATTATACTACCACTTGCATCTGGATCAGCTTTTAATCCTTCATCTCTATGGTAGCTGGCATTTTGTCATTCAAGAGAGTGTCGATCAACCCATGTTAGATGAGGACATCCTTTATCCTTGCTTGTCATAAGAAGAAATTGCCCTTTTCATCAAATCTATTGATCTGCATCTTGATTGCACTTATATTCTCCATATTCTTCAATATCTATCCACTGCTGCAATCTGCATTCTGGTACCGTCTGGCTCTGATACAAATTTATTGGGATATTAGTTACTCTGATACTACTTGTTAAGGATCTAGTACTGACAAATTATGATAAAAAAGAAGAAGAAAATAGAATAAGAAAGTAATCAAATATATAGATCAGTCCAAGGGCTTGCCTCCATGGGGCATACAAAGCTTTACTATGAGGAAAAAATCAAACAATATAAGAAAAATTTACCACTCAATCCTTGTATAAGAATCTCTCAACAAAAAGCCCTAAAATCTTTACAAAAGCTTTCTTAAATCTCTTAAGAAATCTTTCAACACCTCCGAGATATCACCAGCTTTTCAATGCAATAAACGGTTCATTAATCGAAGTTATATAGACTCTAGAAACTCAAAAATAGTATTCTAGTAGGAAATCCAGTCCTAAACCCATTCGAGATCGCATCTGAACTGTCCGATTACGACCAGCTCCTTCTTGGGCTGTCGGATCATGCACAATAGTCCCGATCAGGGTCAGATCGTTCCTCAGCCATCAGATCATGATCGAGAGCTTTTTTGGCTATCCGATCATGCAAAACAATGCTCTATCATGCCAAATCAAACCAGATTGAAACCCTAGTCGTCCGATCATGATCGACTCCTCTATGAGCCGTTCGATCATGATTAGTCCACAAAATAATGCCATGGACTGCGAGAAATGTCTGGGAAATGATCTGGGGGTCCATGCGGGCACTATGAGCTGGCGGTCCATGGTGGACCATGCTTTATAGTGGGCTAGATGCCTGCGCTCGCATGGCCTGCTCTTGCACGGCCCATGCGTGCCCCCTGCGAGCGATCGTGTGCCCGACCGACCCAACACATGGCTTGTTTGGGCTGCACTGCCACCATCCGACGCTGCTTAGGACCCCTCCAACGGGCCCGAGACAGGTAACTCCGCTCCAATCTTCTTTCGTACGTATCTTCTTCATCTGAACTCCGTTTGGATCGTTCTTAGGCTTATTAGACTCCATTCATCGTTTCGGACCTTATTGTTGACTTATTGTGGAAGAATTAAAGATACTTTTCTCAACATTGATTATATTTTAAATCAGTTGCTTGGATACACCCTCCCTTCCTACAATGTTTTGAACATTAATTTCAATACTATAATTAAAGGAAGCAGCACTACAATAGGATTTGTTTGTTATAGCTGTTGCTGGCAATGTTTTATCTTATACCTCAATAATCTATATTGAACTTACTGCAACCTGGAGTGGTATTATGTTTGCTACATCTGGTTTCCACCTATTAAAATTATAGATTTAAGAGGATTCAGCTAATATCATTATCTAGGTTTTTTCGAACGGTGCTAAATAAATATCTCAATCTAACCCTCTATTGCTAGATATCTAGAAATGAAAGAGCCTTTTCCTTGTTCAGGTCTCTCATAGGACTTGTTTGGTTTATGGAGAGTAAAGGAGGGAAGAGACAATTCCTGCAAAACAGGGAAGGGACCTCTTATTTGTGAAGGAAAAAACCTATTTTTTGGATCAAGTTCGTTCAGATCTGATTGGATCAGAAGGAATATTTCAAAAAAAAATTTTCTAAGATCCTAATCAGATTTGAGATTCCTTAGATATGATCTTATTGATCTGATAATAAAAATAAAATAAAAATAAAAATTAAATCTAATTTAATTATACCTTTATTTTGAGTAATCCAATTATCCTGTGATGATCCCGATGTTTGTCTGAGATTCTAGATGTAGCCATGCAAGTGTCTGGCCTCTACCGGTATCTACTTGGATAGGATCTGGAGATCTTTTTTTTCTCAATCAATCCTTCAAAAATTAGATATAGATCTAATCTTGAAGGTCTTCAAAACTTCTTTTGAAGAACTGTCGTTGTCTCTTGCAGTAGTACTGCCTTCTTTCTTTCCCGGCGTCTTTTACTTGCTTGGATCGCACCTTATGTCTAAAATCTCTTAGGCGTGGAGAGGAGAGAGAGGATTGGAGGATGGCGTAGAGAAGGAGGGAGAAAGGCTTTGTGGTGTGAGCTAAAGGTAGAAGTACTAAAAACCTAGGTGCAAATAGGATTTATATAGACTCTGCTGTGCCATACAGTGCCACATCATCCCGACCAATTATGGCCTTTTGAGCAATCAGATCTAAATCTGATTGATGGGATGACACCATCTAATCCAATCAGATGAGAGACCCTCAAAACCCTCCTAAGGTGGTGCCAAGACTGGGTCAAACAAGAGTTCTTGGTGCCACAAAGTTTAATCTCCTGAAGCAACCCTGAAGTTCTATCTGTATGAGACTCCTCCTTTATTCTCATGGGGTGCACACCTTCCTAAGCATGCACCCTCTTCCTATCTGCATTTAATAGGGGGACAAGGCCCCGGGTACTCTCCTATAGGTGCATGACATATGGGCAGATGTCCAAGTATCCAGGGTCAATATTTGATCAATGTCCGAAAATAGGAATTAGTAGGTGATCGAAAATGGCAGATGTTATTTTAAATTTATCTTATAAATTAAGACAACCCTTTTTTGATCTAGACGAGCTCCAGTCAAACCAAGTAAAGATTTCTAAGTGAGTCTAAACACATTTGGCTCAATCGAGACAAGCTTTAATGATTATTAAAGAAGAATATTAGGCTCAATCATGTGCTAGCATGATTTTCTTGAACCTAATTAAATCTTATTCAAATCAATTGAACTAGGTTCGTCCAATTGATTACATCTAGATCCAAACCTTTGTTTGTGTGATTCAATTAGGTTCAGTTTTATATGGTAATAGAATATATCGCGATTTCTATCATCGACATCATCGAAACTCCTTTCGATGGATCAGAACTTTTCTGATTCAGACAACTAGAATGATCGATCATCTAAATCATTCTAATTGCTCCCAAAATCCACCAGTGACACCTTAGCAGTATATGGTGGCAACCCATCAGAGCTGAATGTGAACCTCTTCGGTGTAGCTACCTGTGTGATTAAGTTCTTCTATCTTGAGCTCCGATCAGATTAGGGTTAAGGTGAATCTCGTCAAACCCTAATATCTGTCATATGAATGTAATCATTCGATTCAAGTCCAATGTGAAAATTCTAAATAGAAACTCTTTCTATTATTTCACTCTGCCATGGCCATGGGCTTATGGACTTGATTCTCATGATCATCATAGGGCTGCTCCTCATCTACCGAGGTAGATAGATTCCATCTATTGATGCAATCCAGTTCCTACAATGAACATGCTATAGCCAACATACACCTTAGGATTCCTAAATGGCTAGGAAGATCGAGTAATGGTGTAGTCAAACTATAATACCCTCAAGGTGAACTGCCGATGCACCTCAGATCAAAGAATCAGACACACTACTGCAGCATCGAGTCAGTCATTCGATCGAGAAGGATAGACTTCCTAATGACTACTCGAGGTGGTCACGCTCAGTGCCCTCGTTCTCTAACGAGTACCTGTACTCTCGCTCCGATGTCTCCACACCGTAGACTCAAGACTCATCTATCCTAAAGAGAAGCGATTGTACACCAACCTTCTGGATCAATCACCATCCTCATGATGATCCTATGGTCGGAAGCATTTTATGAGTTAATAATGATTATTCATGTCTTAAATTTTCAACTCTTGAAAATATGAATTATCATTACCATTAACTCAAAGGATGTATCACAGACACTTTAAATACACATATGTGATAGAAAATAACCCATTTTATTGATTTTAGTCAAAATTATAATTTTGCCCCTAGAAGTGTATTACAAGTGTCAGCCAATTCTGGCTTCTAAGGCACATATATCTAACAATCTCCCACTTGTCCTAAAGCCAATTGGCTACAAGTCTAAGTCCCATCTTCTCAAGGTGGGCTTCGATCTTCTGCTGGCCCAACGGCTTTGTAAGTGGGTCTGCCACATTATCTGCGGAGTTCGACTCTCTTGACCTCGATATAATCCTTCTCGAGGTAATCGCGGATGAGGTGGTATCGCCGCTCAATGTGCTTGAATTTTTGGTGAGACCTCGGCTTCTTAGCAAGGGCTATGGCGCCATTATTGTTGTAGTATAGAGGAATGGCATCTGATGGCATCACTTCGATCTCTGCAGCAAACTTCTTGTACCTAGAATGCCTTCCTTTCATAGCCTTCTGATGCAGTGATATATTCTATTTCCATGGTAAAATCTGCTATCACTGTCTGCTTGAAACTCTTCCAGCTGACAATACCACCATTGCACACAAACAGACTTTCAGATGTCGACTTTCGATCATCTATATCGGACATAAAATCCGAGTCTGTATACACCTGGACTTGAAGTTCTCCATTACCAAAGACCAACAACATATCCTTAGTTCTTCTCAAGTACTTAAGGATACATTTCATAGAAGTCCAGTGTTCTTTTCACCTGGATTTCGACTGATATCTGCTTCGTGACACTCACAGCATGGGCTATATCAGGTTGTGTACATAGCATGGCATACATGAGGCTCCCTATTGCAGAAGCATAAGGGATCTTGCTCATGCGTTCTATTTCCTCAGGTGTGCTATTGGGCACATCTTCTTGGAAAGATGAATACCATGTCTGAAGGGTATTAATCCCCTCTTAGAGTTTTTCCATACTAAACCTCTTTAGTACTTTCTCTATGTACATCTTCTATGTGAAAGTCCTAGCATCCTATTCGGTCTATCCTCTATAGACCTTAATTTCTAGAATAAAGGATGCTTCACCTAGGTCTTTCATGGAGAATTCCTTTGGACAACCATATTTTGACTATGGTCAACATGGGAATATCATTCCAATAAGGAGGATGTCATCCACATACAATACGAGGAAGACAACAGCGCTCCCACTGATCCTTTTTGAAAACACATGGTTCCTCTTCATTTTTGATGAAACCAAATATTTTGATCACATCATTGAAATGAGTGTTCCAGCTCCGAGATGCTTGCTTAAGTCCATATATGGACCTTTGCAGCTTGCAAACCTTGTGATCAGTATCACTGGATGTGAAACCTAGCGGCTGTTCCATATAGATATCTTCCTCAAGATATCCATTTAAGAACGCCATTTTCACGTCCATTTGCCATATTTCATAATCGAAATAGGCTGCAACGGCAAGCAATGTGCGGATGGAATTTTAGCATAGCTACTGGGAAAAAGGTATCCTGATAGTCAATGCCTTTTACGTTGACTATAACCTTTTGCCACTAAGTCTAGCCTTGAATGTCTCCACATTTTCATCTGCACCAATCTTTCTCTTGAAGATCCATTTACACCCAATAGGTACTATACCTTCTGGTGGATCTACCAAGGTCCAGACTTGGTTTGAGTGCATCGAGTCAATTTTCTGACTTCATTGCCTCTAAGCCATTTCTCGGAGTCGATATCTGATATCGCCTCATTGTAGGTTTTGGGATCATCACCATGAGCACCATTACCTACGAGGAACATTTTCTCTACTTTCTCTGAAATAATACCTAAGTATCTTCTCAGGGAGATGGAAAACTCTTTTCCGATCTACGAGGTGGAGGAGGTAGTGTTCTTATTGGCTCAACCTGATTTGGTTCCATTTGGTCCTTAGCTCGTTGTACTTGTGAGACTTTCTCATCAAGCTTAATCTGCTTTCCAATGTCACGCTATCTTGAATAAACTATTTTTCAAGAAAGATGGCATGTCGACTCACAATCACATTATGGTCTTCTGAAATGTAGAAATAGTATCCTAATGACTCTTTAGGAATATCCTATGAATCGAGCTCTAAAGGACCTAAACTCTAACTTATTTGCTTGTTGTCTTTTGACATGAGCCGGACAACCCCAAATTCTGAGATGACTCAGACTTGGTTTCTTACCATGCCATATCTCATACGGTGTGGTAGGAACGATTTTAGAGGAAACCCTATTCAGTAAATATATAACAGTTAACAGACTATATTTTCAAAGAAAATCAGAAAGGTCTGTGAAGCTCATTATAGATCGGACCATATCTAATAGGATCTGATTCTTTTATTTTGAAATTTCGTTGAGTTGAGGTATTTCAGATGGAGTCCATTAAGTGACCATGCTATATTGCTTGAGATAGTTCAGGAATTTTCGACTAAGATATTCACCTCCTTGATCTGATCGAAGAACCTTAATGAGTTTTTCAATTTTCTTTTCCACTTCATGTCTAAATTTCTTAAACTTTTTAAAAGCTTCAGACTTGTATCTCATAAGATACACATACCCATATCGAGATAAATCATTGATAAAGATTATGAAGTAGATAAAATTGCCTCTAGTCGGCACATCAAATGGATTGTACACATCAGTATGTACTAGAGCAAGTAGATCCGTGGCCTTTTTCCCATGTCCTATAAAAGGGAGTTTAATAATTTTGCCATAAAGATATGATTCACAAATTGGATATGACTCGAAAGTTAACGGACTCAATAGCCTAATTTTTTCTAATTTATTAACCCTATCTTCTGCTATATGACTTAGCCTTAGGTGCCATAGATACCTATCATTTGGACTATCCTTGAGTCATTTTGATCCTATGGCATTCATATTTTGCTCGATATTAAAGATAGATACATCAATATGTAACCGGTAAAGATCGTTAATAAGAAAACCACTTATAATTTTATTTCTTTCATAAAGAATATTACAATGGCCCTTAAGAAAATTAATTACATAGCTTTCTTATGCTAAACATAAAATAGAAATCAAATTTCTGCTTGCAGCAAGCACATAATAACAATCCTTAAGTACTAAATCTAAGCCAGACGATAGTCAAAGAGGATAGATTTTTACGGCCACAACAGTAATCCTTGCTTTATTTTCGATGCGTAGGATCATCTTACCATTCCTCAGCCTCCTGCTATCCTCAAAATCCTTCATGGAAGTGTATAAATGAGCACTAGAACCAGAGTCAAGCACCCAACTGGATGCAGAAGAAATCGTAAGATTAGATTCAATAACGAGCATACCTCCAAAAGGTCCCATCTCCTTATTCTTCAGGATGGCCAGGTATGTAGGACAGTTTCCTTCCAGTGGCCGTCAGTATTACAATAGAAATACTTTCCTTTGTCAGTGGTCTTCTTCTTCAGCTCTGCCTTCTTTTTCTTTCCACCTTCCATTTTCTGCTTTTTCATAAATTTTTTCTTTTTTTCAAAAATTTTTTTCTTGAAAGAAGTCCGTTCTATAGCAAGTACTGAGCTTTTAGAATCTTTCATAGAAAGTTCAACAGTAACCAGCATATTCATAAGCTCGACTAGAGTATTTTGAAGTTTATGCATATGGTAGTTCATGATGAACTATCCATACGCATCAGTCAAAAATTATAGAATTATATCATTCTACAAATCCTGGTCTAACTTTACTTCGAGCTTCTCAAGCTCTTCCAAGTCCTTGATCATCATCAGACAATGATCTTGGACTGACTGCCCATCATGTATTTTAGCCTTAAACAGTAGTTTAGTGATATGATATTTGGCTGCGCGACTCTGTTCACCAAACAACTCTTACAGATGAGCCAATATATGGTGGGCAGTCTTAATATCTTCATGTTGACGCTGAAGCTCATCAGACATCGAGCCCAACATATAGTATCTTGCCTTATTATCTTCATCCATCCACTTATCAAGAGACGTTCTCTGTTCAGTGGACGGACGAACTGGTAAGATAGGAGAATCCTAATCCAATACATGAGTCAACTTCTCGGAATCCAAAATAATTTTGAAGTTTCAAAGCCAATCCTTGTAACTGAGTCTGGTCAATCTATGGGTGTCCAGGATACGGGCTAGTGGGTTGGATGCAGATATTTTTCTTTTTTCTATAGAGAATTAAAGTTTCTAGTTAGATTTTGTAATTAAGACTTGATCAAATTATTTAGAGGTTTGATTTTTAAACAAATTAGCTCCCATAATTTTCTTGGATCCTTACACTTTCTCTGTAGAGATGCAAAAATCTTCATGATTATTGATTTTTAGTGGATGGTGCAGTCCCACCAACTGACTCATCACCACACCTAACAGTTATTGATAATAGATTAGCCAATGAGTGAATAACTCTTGTCCAATGATTCTCTAATCATGGTGCATCCAGACTTGGTCTCTAATTCATGAATCTCATCGTGTCCAAAATATTGATCCATTCCTTAGTTAAGTTAGATCCACCATTTGCATAGATTGGATTTCTAATTGAATCTCTTATCATATTCAAAATATTGAGCATAATCCATCCTTCAGCCCATAGCATCCAATGCTTAATAGACATGGTTGCATCTTTTCGATGCAACTGAACTACTGTGACCAGTCGAGAACAATTAACCTCGGAAAGGATCCGCACATCTACAATGGTGGAAGACCTTAGACTTAATCTTTTCTTAGGAAGATTTGATTTAGGTCTTTTTAAACTTAACTTGACATAGCTATAACTATTATGACTAATCTAATGGCATGGATCAGTTCGGATTGTTAGTCATCTTAGATCAGGACTGAGTTGACAAATATGGTCAGGTAAGTAAGATCGGTGAAAAGGATATGCCATTAACTCGATAAGAATGCATTCGAGTTGAATAGATTTCAATTAAAAATCAGTCGGTTGTATCTGCGAATCTTACCTTAGACACCAAATTTTTAAGCTAGAACCAATCGGATTAGTCTACAATCCAGACTTTAATCACTGAGCCTAATTAGGTCTTAACTCAATCGATCACTCATGTGACTCAATCTTGACTCAGACTTAATCCTATTAGGCCGGTCAATTTAAGCACTCTTGATTTCACCTAACCAACTCTTGATTCGGTTTGATCAATCGCTAGACCTAATTAAGCTATCCAAGTTCGAACCTAATTTTATAAATATATTTTAGATCTAAAAATTCTCAATTTTAGACCTAATATATTTCATAATTTTAATTCTTAATTAAGTTTAGGATTCATAAACAAAACATGTATAGAAAATCCTAGGATTTCAGGATCTAGGATTTTATAGAAAATATTTTTTTTTAATTTTTGATTAAGGATGAACGTATAGCATCCCTACATATCATAAAAATATCCCATCGAATGAGAGGAGAGGATCTTTAAATCCCACTTCGTTCTTATGACCAAACAGCCAGGGGCATGCCTTAATCAAAAATATGATAAATCTATAAAATTAGTTAGATCTACATCATATATCACATATATAAAAATTGATCTAACTAAAAATATATTTTGCATACATCTCATGTATCATATCATGCATGTTTTTAGATCTAAATTATCTCATAAACATCTAAAAAATAAGATTTAAATTTGATCATATCAAATTAAAATTTATTCTAGATAATTTTATAAAACTATTGTACAACTAGTCTAAACATGCATTTATCATATCTCATATGAATAAATTAAATAAATTTATTTTTTATTTTTTAAATATAATTATAATATTTATAATATTAAAAAATAATAAATAAATAGATCTAAAAATTATAATTAATTAAATTAAAATTATGATTATGCTAGACTACACATAGAGCAATTCTATTCTTAGTTTGGTCATGCATATCATGCATCTCATTCATCTTAGATCTAAATTATTTAATTTTTAATTTTTTGATTTCAGATCTAATCACATCTAATGTGATATCTGAAATCATCTAATTATTAAATCAAAAATAAATTAAAATTAGATCTAATGAATTATAAAATTTGGCTCTAATACCAGTTAAAAGAAAAAAATCTATTTTTCGAGTCAGATTCGTTCAGATCTGATTAAATCAGGAAGAATATTTTAAATTTTTTTTCTAAGATCCTAATTAGATTTGAGATTTTTCAAATCTAATCTTATTAATCTGATAATAAAAATAAAATAAAATTAAAAATTAAATTTAATTTAATTATATCTTTATTTTAGATAATCCAATTATCTTGTGATGATCTCGATGTTTGTCTGAGGTTCTGGATGTAGCCACGCAAGCGCCTGACCTCTACTGGTATCTACTCGGACAAAATCTGGAGATCTTTCTTCTCAATCAATTCTCCAAAAATCAAATATAGATCTGATCTTGAAGGTCTTCAAAAATTTCTTTTGAAGAACTACCATTGTCTCTTGTAGCAATGTTGCCTTCTTCCTTTCCTGGCGCCTTTCACTTGCTTGCATCACATCTTATTCATGCCCAAAACCTCTTAGGCATGGAGAGGAGAGAGAGGATCAGAGGATGGCATGGAGAAGGAGGGAGAGAGGCTTTGTGGCATGGGCTAAAGGCAGAAGCATTAAAATTCTAGGTGCAGACAGGGTTTATATAGACCCTGCTGCACCATGCAGTATCACATCATTCCGATCAATCACGACCTAATTAGATCTAAATCTGATTGGTGGGATGACATTATTTGATTCAATCAAATGAGAGATCCTGAAAACCCTCCTAAGGTGGCACCAAGACTGGGTCAAACAAGAGTTCTTGGTGCAACAGAGTTTAATCTCCTGAAGCAACTCTGGAGTCTCATCTGTATGGGACTCCTCTTTTATCCTCATGAGGCACACACCTCCCTAGGCGTGCACCCTCTTTCTATCTGCATTTAGCAGGGGAACAAGGTCCCAAGTACTCTCCTATAGGCGCATGACACATGGGTAGATGTTCAAGTGTCCGGGGTCAATATTTGATCAATGTCCAAAAATAGAAATTAGTAGATGATCGAAAATGGCAGATTTTGTCTTAAATTTATCTTATAAATTAAGACAACCTTTTTATGATCTGGACGAGCTTCAATCAGACCAAGTAAAGATTTTTAAGTGAGCCCAAACATATTTAGCTCAATCGAAATAAGCTTTAATGATTATTAAAGGACACCATTAGGCTAAATCGTGTGCTAGTACGATTTCTTGAACCTAATTGAATCTTATTCAAATCAATTGAATTAGGTTAGTCCAATTGATGACATCCAGATTCAAACCCTTATTTGTGTGATCTAGTTAGGTTCAGTTTTGTATGGTAATGGGATATGTTGTGATCTCTATCATCGATATCATCGAAACACCTTCCGATGGATCAAAACTTTTTTGATTCAAACAACTAGTATGATCGATCATCCAAATCATTCTAATTACTTCCAAAATCCATCGGTGATACCTAGCAGCATATGGTGGCAACCCATCAAAATTGAAAGCGAACCTCTTGATGCAGTTATCCATGTAATTAGGTTTCCCTATCTTGAGTCCTGACTGGACTAGGATTAAGGTGATCTCATCAAACCCTAATATCCGTCATATGAATTAATCATTCGATTCAAGTCCAATGTGAAAATCCTAATAGAAACTCTTTCTATTATTTCACTCTACCATGACCATGAACTTATGGACTTGATTCTCATGATCATCATAGGACTGCTCCTCATTTATCGAGGTAGATAGATCTCCTATTGGTGTAATCCAATTTCTATAATGAACATGCTATAGCTAACATACACCTTAAAATTTTGAATGGCTAGGAGATTGAGTTATGGTGTAGTCAAACTATAACACCCTCAAGGTGAATTACCAATGCACCTCAGATCAAAGAATCAGATACATCACTATAGCTTCGAGTCAATCATCGATCAAAAGATAGACTTCCTCATGACTGCTCGAGGTGGTCACGTTCAGTGCCCTCATTCTCTAACGAGTATCTGTACTCTCGCTCCGGTATCTCTACATCTTAGACTTAAGACTCATCTATCATAAAAGAATGATCGTACACCAACCTTCTGGATCAATCACCATCCTAATGATGATCATATGGTAGAGAGTATTTTATGAGTTAATAATGAAAATTCATGTCTTAAATTTTCAACTCTTGAAAATATGAACTATCATTACCATTAACTCAAGAAATATATCACAGACACTTTCAAATACATACTGTGATAGAAAATAATCTATTTTATTCTTTATAGTTAAAATTATAATTTTATTCTTAAAAGTGTATTACAAGTGTCAGCTAATCTAGCTTTTAGGACACACATATCTAACAGTTTGGTTGGAGTTTTAAAAAGAGAGAGAATGAAAAAGCACTTTCCATATTTCATAAAAAGTAAAAATTCATGAAAGAGATGGATTTTAGAATTTTCCATGAATGAAAAATGATGGCTCTTTTTTCTTTTCAAAAATAATCTTTTACATATATATGATTTTAAAATATATAAATTCTTAAAAATATTATTAAATATTATTTTTATAAATATTAATATAATATAATATTAATATTATTCTAATATTAAAATTAATATAATACTATATTAATATTATATTTATATTTATATTAATAATATTATATTTATATATTTGATAATTGATATATTTTTGTCAAAGAATCAACTGAAATTATCGATAGAATTATCTACTTTTTTAAAAATTATTAAAAAATTTAAAAAATAAATAATTTGGCACCATCACCTATAAAATCAGATTTAGAGGGTGATGGCATAGAGTTAGATTCGATATAAAAGTATATATAAAACTAATAAATAAACACTTGTCATATAGGACAATCCACTATCTAATTGAGCGAACAAAATCTTGCTATATTGCCCGGTATGTGAGTCAGAAATTGATACATTTTTATGAGAGAATCGACTAAAATTGTCGACAGAATCATCTATTTTTTTTAATATATATATATATACATATGTGTGTGCGCGCGCGCGCACGCGCGCACGCACGTGCATCTATATATATATTAGTATTATATTAATATAATAAACTATTATAATTTAATATTATATTATAATATATTAATATTATATTTATATAAATATAAATATAATATTATTATTTATATAAAATTTAAGTTTAAATATATAATTTTATATCTATTAAGAGTATAATAGGTATTTTTAGGTAGCAGCTTGCCTATCCTCATTATCTTTCAGTTTGTCACGCTGATGCAGGGAATTCGAATATTTTCTAAAAAATATTTTAGTTTTATTTTGATAATTTCTGCATTTTTTCAGTTTTTTGGGTGGGATAATGCATGCAAGCTAAGCGAGGTGATCGAACCATCTGCTATGTTTCGCATGCCAATAGTTATCGTCCGATTACTAACGCAGCGATTGACATCAATGGGCGTTCAAATAGAATTTTCAAATTTGAAAGCTGCATTCAAGAGTGCAGGTTTTATGGTTATAATTTTATAGCTCATCCCAAATATCTGCACCAGCTTTGGATGAGTGAAGTTGCATCGACTAGTTGTAAATGCCATTTGACAGCGTGAAGCATTTCATTAAGATGAGATTTTGGGCGAAGGTTGTATGAGTATGAAAATAGGATCCAACTTTTGTCATATAGACAAGCTAAAAGACCAAACTGCCTGCTCAAGCTCGACATGTTTTGAATAGATTTGAATCTTGTTGGTGCAGAATCTGATTGACGCCGAGACGAATTGGAGTGAAGGAGGACGAAGTCACCGTCGATGATCTACAAAATAAAGTTCCGTCTGAAGTCGATGGTAGTGGCTCCGATAGAATCCTCCGACGATCAAGTCAGCTTTTTTGGTCAATAGAAATGGAATGCTCAGGCAAGAGTTCGGCAAAATTTTGGGAAGGAGAAGAGAGTTTAGAAAAAACGTATCTAGAGGATCCCTTTTTATAGACGAAGCTTGATTGATGGTAACGGCCATACCGTCTGGTAGCGGATCACTCGAGGCTGCATGAAGTTCGGTACGGAGAGAAAGATATCATCAGGTTGATAGTGACAGCCATACCATCCAGTAGCGGGCCACTCGAGGCCTGGTGGAGTCTGTCATGGAGGGGGGCGCCGCCTGTAGCGTCGTCTGTAGCAGACTGATGGCGATCGTTCGTCGAGATTTAATAGTCGTAACTTGGAGAAAGTAGGCGTTAGTTGGTGGAATTCGACATATATCAATTTCAGAGGAGCTCGAACTCCTGAAGGAAATATGTCTGGAGGGAATCATCCGGAAGCAATCTGCTCGAGAAATCTGACTGAAGGAGAAGTCCGAAAAAAGTTCGGCTTCTGGAGGAGTTCGATCGAAGGAGAAGTCCAGAAGGAGTTTGCCTCTCGTAGAAGTCCGACTGAAAGAGAGATCCAGAAGAAGTTCGGCTCCCGTAGAAGTCCGACTGAAGGAGAGATTCGAAAGGAGATCGGCTGAAGGAGAGATCCGGAAGAAGTTCAACTCCTGTAGGGATCCGACTGAAAGAGAAATTTGGAAGGAGTTTGGCTCCTATAGAAATCCAACTGAAGAAGGAATTCAGTTTATGAAAAAGTTTGATAGGAATTCGGCCGCTGGAGAAGTTCGAAAGGGATTCGGCCGATGGAGGAGTTCGGCTGGGGCTCGGCCGCTGAAGAGTTTGATCGACCAAAGAAGTTCGGCTAAGACTTGGCCGCTGAAGGAAAATTTTCGACCGAAACTCTTCCATAATTATCAGTTGTATTAGGCTAAGTATCAGACTGGACTTCGAAGAAAGTGAAATTTATTCTCAATAGATCTAATTTTTTTGAATAAAAAATTGAGCATCTTTTTTAAATAAGCCATGCTAGGGTTTGCATCAACCTAATCCGAGCCTAAAATATCCGAGTCCAGCCTGATCCAAACTTTCTTGACCATAGGCCGGGGCCGGTCGACCTGCCCCATAAGCAAGTCTAAATGCAAGCCATTGGCTGATTTGTAGGTAAGAAATAGTGATGGATGGACGTGATGTGAATTTCATCGAGCTAAACAATGAGAGAATCTTTGGATTTGTGTAATTATTCAACACATACAATGCCTAATGGGGTACTTCGTTGGTGGTTGTTCCGATGTCAAGCGGCCCTGTAGTTCTTTTGGAACTTCACGGCCATGAATGGCCTGTGATGGTTTGGCATGGGAAAAACGAAAGGGATGAGGAGTTAAAGGTCACCGCATGCTTGCATCGCTGGTTCTTTTATTTTTTATATATTGTTGGAACCTCTTTCCCTTGGTTCCTCATCCCACAAAAATGAATGCATGCAAATAGACTAAATATTTAACTTTATTAGTCGTCGCCAAAACCAACAAAAAGACACAAAAAAAATTACAAAAAAAAAACAGCAAATAATCCTTCATGCATCATCGATATTATCCACCATACTTAAATTCACTCGATCTATAGCTTCCCATATAAATACATCATACCAACATTAAATATGCTTTTCATCACCACCATCATCATCATCAACTTATTTATTGCATCTTGCATGAAAATTAACATGTTCTTTCAATCTATTATAATTTAGCTATTAAAATTTATTTTTTTAATTTTAATCATGTTAATATGTCTAGTATCCATATTTTATTTATGCACGCCATGATATTGCAGCTTGAATAATTGAATGTTGAATTTTTATTAAAAAAATATAATAAATATCTTTTTAATTAAATTTTTATTTAATATTTATATCTTTAATAATACTCAAATATATTTGTACGCATGCTTAAACTAGCAAATATCATTCACAAGTGCTACCATATTTTTTTATTAATTTTTGTATGTACTTAATGGATGCCATCATCCTTTAAAAAAAAAAAAAAAAAATTATATAGTCACAAGTGCTACCATATTGTTCTCATGCCTTCCAAAAGAGAACAATATCTATATTTTTATCTATAATCATATTCATATTATAAATAAATAATTAAATTTAAATTAATTTTTTATTATATATATATATATAACGCACTAGAAGTTCTCGGGGCGCATGCACCCTTGCGGAGCCTCCACAACAGCCCTTCATCTCATCAACTTTGGTTTCGAGGGCTGTGATTACCCTCTTCTTTTGTTCCCACGCGTTTCCTTTTGGCAACACCATGTCTTGCCTAAAACCCTCGCAAAACCCTACCAAGTGGCATCATCCCTGGCGAGAAGCGCAGCGGGAAAGCCACCGTCTTATTTCTCCGCATCAATCCTCTCGCCTTAAATGGCCGCCGCGATCCCCCTGAACCCACATTTCAATCGCAGAAACCCTAGCCCCGTCGGCGATGGCCGGTCCTTGTAGCCCCTCCCCTACCGGCGCCCACTTCCCCGAACCCTCCTCTCCGCCCGGATTCGACGCCTTCGATTCCTTCCTCTACGACCCTTGCCCCGACTTCGATCCTGTGAAGGAGTGGCTCGTCGATCCCGACCAGTTCCTTATGCCCGAGGTCGAAGGCAATGGCCCGACCTACCCGGATGGCTCTGACGATCCGAAGACCGTCGAAGGATTCGGCGAGAGCTGTTCCAATCCAGATTCTGGATCCAGGACCATGATCGAATCAAGGCTGAAAGAAGAGTTCTTGAAAACGTCGATCGATGAAAAGATGGGAAAGGTCTCCTTGGCCGAAGACTGTGGGCATCATCATCATCATGGAGAGGATGCCTGTACAGGAGTAGCGGAAGCGAGCGCCGACGCCGGTGGAGTGACTGATGTTGGTGGTGTAAATGATGGCAATGGCGTTTCTTCTTGGGGTTCCAGTGTTGCTGGGGGAGGGAATGGAGCGAGGGAAGTTTGTACGGTCAGTGATTCGATAAAGGTGGCCCAGGAAAGCGATGAGGAGAGCAGCGAAGCAGAGACTGAGCCATCAGAAGATGACAGTGAGCCCTCCGGTGGTGACTCCTCCTCCTCTTCTTCTTCAAGCAGCGAAGAAGAAGAAGAAGAAGAAGATGACGGTGATGACAATGATGATAACAGCAAGGATCGAAGCAAAGGGAAAGGGATAGCTCAGGCAGAGGAGGTGGAAGAGGGTGAGATTGTTGCTAGTGATGAGGATGAAGAGGAGGATATCAGAGGGCCCATCAGGACGAAGCATGAAGTCGAGGTAATTTGTGCGCTTTCCGCGAACTGGCTATGTTGCATTTCTTTTATCTTTTTAAAGGATATGTTGGCTTTAATTCTTTCTAGACATACTTCGAGCATATATGGTTTATGTATCAACTACAGCTTAGCTCACAAAGAGAAATACAGGCCTGCACAGGTGGCCAAGAGAAATAAAGGGACAGGGGATGCTTGATTCTTATACTAAAATTAAACATGATGGCATCCATACATGGCTGAAATTAAGCCTTTTGCTGTTATAAATGGTATAGGTACAGTATAGATATAGATCAATAATGATTTTGTTTGCTTAAGAATAAACTGAATAGGTATGACATTTTGTTGATCATCATGGGTATTGAAAGTTTACTTAGTTTCCCTATGCAATAAATTATGTGAAAGCTACACATTCTTCAGCAATATTTGAAATGTATAGGATGAATGATGAGATGAATGGGAAAGTTTGCTTCTGTAATATAGTGTCATCTCTGGTTGTGATTGGTAGACTTCAAATTTATTGGAAGTATAAAAAGAAATATGAACGCCCAGATGTATCCTCTGATCCTTTTTGTCTGCGTGAGCTAATTTTTACTTGCAAGCTTTATCTGTCAATAGGGTCGACTTTGTGGATCAAAGTATACCATGTCATACTTTCATAAAGTTTTTGTTTCTTCAATTGGATATAAGACTAACTTTGGCTCTTAATGAATTTATACCAAATTCACAGCTAAGGCAAGTTTGGGAACATTGTATTTTGCCCTTAGTAGCAGGAAACTTCCATCTAAGGGTGCACTTGCTTCAGAATCTCCCCACAAACTCGTTCTTGTGCTTGCTTCCTAAGCATTTTCTTATTCATTTTCTTTTTCTAGAGACTTCCTTCACCATACCCATGCTCGAATTCGCTCGTGCACCAGTCACGAGCTTTTAGTAACTAAGGTTTCTGCCATGACTTAGATTATCCGTTGGTAATAGAAAATGCCGGCTTGTCGATTACACAATTTAAACTAATTTCAACTTTTTTCCAAGTAATTTGTGGAAGCAAATATTTTAAAACCATGAACCATGTTGAAACTCCATCCCATCATATGTATGCTTCAACACTTGAAGTATTTCATAGTATGATATATTTTTTCTCGATCAATTAAGCGAACAAGGCATGTGAATAGGCAACTTACATAAGCACGGACACTCCAAATTCAGGGTCCTTGCTTTCTTTGATGCCTAGGGCACTTGTCAATTCTTGAGTCATGCTATTTCTTCCCATCTCTTAATGCCAAACCATGTTGACATCATCATTATACATCAACATGGCAATTTGAGCAAAAAGTGTTAACCTAGTACTAAACTAAATAGGATCTTATTAAATTTGTTGATATATAGGGTAAAATTTACCCAGTTTATAGGAATAATAAATCATGTGAAATGTACCCATTTTCTAGCAATTTTCAGAAGAATTGTATGAATGTTGGAGATGAATGGGCAAATTTGCTTTTGTAATATCATCTCATCTCTTATTGTCATCAAGAGAGTTCAAATTTAGTGAAAGTAAAAAGTCATATGAAGGGCTAGAGATCCACTGCGATCCTTGTTGTCATGAGCTACATTTGACTTGCAAGCCTTATCCGGTTAATAGGTTGACTTTGTGTATCGAAGAACACCATATCATAGCTCTCAAACATTTTAGTTTTTTTTAGTTGGATCTTGAAGTAACTTTGGCTCTTAATGAATTGATAACAAATTCACGATTGAGGCAAGGCTAGCAATAATATAATATATTTTTCCCTTAGGAGCAGGAAACTTCCTTTCCGGGGGCATCTACTTCAAAATCTCTTTGTAAACTCATTCTTGTACTTACTTCCTAAGCGTTTATTCAATTTCTTTTAGGGACACCTTCATGATGCCCATGCTTAAAGCTGCTCGACACTAGTCACCTGCTTATAATAACTAAGGTTTTGCCATGAAAGTAGAATATCAATTGGTGGAAAAAAAAATCCTGACATGCCAATTGCACCATTTAATCTTAACAACTTTAAACTATTTACTAGTAATTTGTTGAAGCAAATATTTAAAACAAAAAACTAAGTTGAAACACTATCCCATCATATGTATGCTTTCGGCACTTGAATTATTTTCATTATATGAGCTAGATTTTTTTTTTTTTTTTTTCAATCAATTAAGAAAACAAGGCATGCAAATAGGTAACTTACATAAGCATGAACATTTCAAATTCAGGATACATAACACCTCGAGTCATGATATTCTTTCCCATCTCTTATTGCCAAACCATGTTGGCATCATCATTCCACGTCAATCTGTCAATTTGAGCAAAAAGTGTTAACTTTGGCACTAGATTAAATAGGGCCTTATAAAATTTAATGATATATAGAGCAAAATTCACTCACTTTTCAGAAGCAATAAATCGTGTGAAAGCTACAACGAATGTTGGAGATTAATGGGCAAATTTGCTTTTGTAATATGGCTTTATCTCATATTTTGATAGAGTTCATGTTTAGTGTAATTATCAAAACAAATATGAAGGCCAAGAGATCAACTACAAACTTTTTTTTTTCTTGCTTGCATGACGTAATTTCAACTTGCAAGCCTTATCCAATCAGTATGGTTGACTTTGTGGATTGAAGTACGCCATGCCAAAGTTTCCTAACTTTTTAGTTTTCTCAGTTGGATTTCAAACTAACTTTGGCTCTAGATGAATTTATATCATATTCATGACTGAGGCAAGTTTGGCAACTTTGGATTTTTCCCGTAGTAGCAGGAGACTTCCATTTAAGAGTGTGCTTGCTTAAGAATCTCTCCATAAACTCATTCTTCTACTTGCTTCCTAAGCATTTTCTTATGTGGAGACCTTCACCATACCCACCCTTGAATCTGCTCCCGTACTAGTCCTCTGCTTCTAGTAACTAAGGTTATGCCATGACACTAGAATATTAGTTGGCAAAAGAAAATCCTAATTTGCGTATTACACAATTTAATCTCACCTAACTTTCAACTATTTCCTAAAATATTCTGGAAACAAACATTTTAAAATGCGGAACTAAGTTGAAACAGCATCCCATCATATATGTTCTTTCAACACTTGAATTATTTCATTGTATGAGATAGTTTTTCTTGATCAATTAAGCAAACGAGCATGCAAACAGTGACTTACATGAGCATGGACATTTCAAATCATGGTTTGCCATACCATCACGTATCATCCGATATGGGGCATACTGTACCGTACTGACATTGTCATACCATACTGTACTGGACTGCCAACCGACACTATAATAGAATGGTACTGGTATGGGGTCCACTACCAAGATGGTGAACCTTGATTCAAATGGAGGGCCATTGCTGTCTTTGATACCTAGGATGCTTATCACATCCTTGGTCATGATATTCCTTCCCATCTCTTATTGCCAAAGCTTGTTGACATCATCATTCTACTTCAACATGTTTGTTTGAGAATAAAATGTTAATTCTAGCCTTAAATTAAATAGAGTCTCATTAAATTTATTGACATTTAGGGCAAAATTTATGCAATTTCCCAAAGTAACAAATCATGTGAAAACTATACACATTGTTCAGCAACAATTTCCAGTATGGGATAATGTTAGACGTGGATGGGCTAATTTGCTTTTGTATTATAATTTCATCTCTGATAGGTATGGTTCAAATTTAGCAAAAGTGTAAAAAGGAATGTGAAGGCCAAGAGATTTACTATGATCTTTTTTGTCTGCATGAGCTAATTTTGCCTTCCAAGCCTTATCCAGTCAATAGGGTTGACCTTGTGGATTGAACTACACCATGTCATGTTTCATAACTTATTTTTTTTGTCCAATTGGATCTTGAACCATCTTTTTCTCTTAATAAATTCATACCAAATTCATGTCCAAGGGCAAGTTTGGCAACGAGCAATTTACCCTTAACAGTAGCCAACTTCCATCTATGGAGCACCTAGTTCAGAATCTTTCTATAAAACTTGTTCTTGCACTTGCATCTTAAGTGTTTTCTTGTTTCATTCCTTTTTTGGAGGCCTTCTTCACCATACGCATGCTCCAATCCACTCCCATGCTAGTCGCCTTCTTCTACTAACTAAGGTTTTGCAATGAAAATCTTGGCTGGCCGATTATACAATTTAATCTCAACTAAATTTTAATTGTTTCCCAATAAATTGTGGAAACAAATATTTTAAAACAAAGAATTGAGATGAAGCACCATCTTGTCATATGTATGCTTCAATACTTGAATTATTTCATAAGATGTGATGGCTTTTCATAAGATGAGAAGCTTCAATACTTGAAGTAAGCGAACGAGATGGCAAATATTAACTTGGACACTTAGCACCTCCAGAGTCATGATATTCCTTCCTATCTCTTGTTCCCAAACGATGTTGGCATCATCATTCTACTTCAGCATGGCAATTTGAGCAAAATGTTTTAAGTTTAGTACTAAATTAAATAGGACCTTGTTAAATTTATTGATATATAGATTTTCTGAACTTTCATAAGCAATAGATCATGTGAAGGTTACAAATTTTTTGGCGGTATTCAAAAGTATAGGATTAATGTCGGAGATGAATGGGCAAATTTGCTTTTGTAGTATAATTTTATCTCCTATTGTCATCGGTAGAGTTCAAATTTAATGGGAGCATAAAAAGAAATATGAAGGCCCAGAGACATACTCTGTTCTTTTTTGTCTGCATAATCTAGTTTGGACTTACTTCCATCCAGGAGGCACATGCATCAAAATCTCTGTAAACTCATTCTTATACTTGCTTCCTAAGTGTTCTCCTATTCAATTCCTTTTATGCAAACCTTCTCCATATCCACGCTTGAATCCACTCCCATGCTAGTCACCTACTTGTAGTAGCTCATGTTTTGCCATGAAACTAGAATATCAGTTGGTGGAAGAAAATCCTAGCTTGTCAACGACACAGTTTAATCTCAGTAACTTTTAACTATTTTCTAGTTGTTTGTGGAAGCAAATATTTTAATACATCGAACAAAGTTGAAACACCGTCCCATCATATGTATGCTTCAAAACTTGAATTATTTCATAATATGAGATAGTTTTTCTCAATCAATCAAGTAGACAAGGTGTGCAAATGGTAATTCACATAAGCATGGACACTTCAAACTGTTGTCTTTGATGTGTTAGGACACTTAGAACATCGAGTCATGATATTCCTTCCCTTTTATTGCCAAACCATGTCGTCATCATCAAAAGTATTAACTCTAGCACTACATTAAATAGAGTATTATTAAATTTATTGACATATAGGGGAGCTGTTTTACCAGTTTTTGTCACATGATGCTTCAATAAATGTTTAGGGACACCTCCATGAGATGGGGATGAAGAACTTAAATTTACTTCTAGATGCTTAGCACATGATAGTCCGTTTTGGGTTACATATGCGCTGTTTTAACCTGATTATTTTCAAATATAGGAAATTCATAAACAGTTGTTAGACTTTCCATTTCCTTATTTCTTTAAAAATTCACCTTTTCGAACTGTCTACAGAATCATATAGTCTGCTTATGTTGTGCATGAAGAAGTTTCTATGCTTTTCATGGTCCCTCGTAGTAAGTGCATCGTTCTCATATTTTTTGATCAGTTAACATGGTCCTACTTTCTCTTGACTTATTGTTTTTGAATTTATTTTACACTCCAATATGTTGTGATTTTAGATCTCCTTTCTAGAGCTATGATATGGTCTAGTCTGCGCATGGTATAGATTCCTGCAAAATTTTAGAAAGAATAGTTGGGTAACTTGACTCATCAAAGTGAAGGTTCTCCCATATATGGTTTGGTGTTCTCGGTTGTAAGTTTCTCGTTGTAGTATAACCTCCCAACTACAATTATGCATATACAACTTAGAAGGGTTTTGGATACTAATGGAGAGAATCTATACTGCAGGTCCTTCCACCAGTTCCTAAAATCGAAGTATCCTTGGAACCGCATCATCAGACTTTTCCAGTGGGAATCATATCATCTGTGAGTTATATGAAACTCAAAACAACCCATTTACAGTTTTTGTGGCCCTTATATTCTCAGAAATGTAATGCTTTGTATGTATAATTCATTGAATATATCATTTTTTAATAGTGTATTACTTCTTTTCTGAATGATTGATGTGCTGTCAGGTCAGTTATGGAAGAAAAAAAAATGAACAAGCATGTGGCATCACATAAACTGTGGCAAAGAGCAATTCATGTGTAGGACTGATAAATGTGTAAACATGTGAACTGAGGCATTTACATTTTGATCTTCCAAAACATATCAGAGGAGTCATCTTTTCATCAAGCAGAATAATTTCATATGCTGGAGAGATAATTGTGGTCTTCATGCATGTAGGCATTGTTAATTTGTTCCATTCCCAGAATACAAGTAATGATTAATAGCGTATGTTGCTTCTTTCTACTTGCTTTATTTTATCTTGTCAACTGGTGGTTTCGGCATATAATCTAGATACTTCTTCCTTTTCAGAAGAAGTACCAGAGGTTGGTTATCTTAAATCCTTTACTTTTAATGCTGCCAATGGTTAATTCAGACAATAAGCAAAAAGGATCCTGTGGACTAGTCATTTTCTGTAGTTGTAACATGATTGTCTTAATTTTTTTGCTCTTTTTTATTTCAGATACTGGCTAACCGAGTAATTGTCAACGGTTCAGTGAAACACAATCCTCTCAATGAGGGTTCCATTCTATGGATAACAGAAACAAGGTCACCATTAGGTCCAGTAGATGAGATATTTGGACCTGTCAAGAACCCCTACTATGTTGTTAGATACAATTCAGGCCAGGAGCTACCAGTTGGAATTAGTGTGGGAACTGCTGTCTCTTTTGTCATGGAGTTTGCCAACTGTATCCTCAATGCAAAACAACTTCACAAGAAAGGATATGATGCATCTGGTGAGCATGACGAGGAGCTGATGGATGAGGTGGAATTTTCTGATGATGAGAAAGAGGGCGAGTACAAAAGATCCCTGCAACAGGCAAAGAGGGACTGTAACGTTCGGCCACATGGGAATCAAGAATTTGTATCTGACACAAAGAGGACTAATTATAAGAATGCGACAGTCCAAGAGGACATGCCAGCTCCTGCCCCTCATGCATCGGTAGCAATGAGCCAACTGCTACCTGGTGTTCCGGGTTCCCTTCAGACAACACCAGGAGCAAGTAATTTGGGTCAGAGTAACGTTTCTTCTTTTCAAGCTGGAAATCCCAGCATGAGTGCTCCTGCCGTCATTCCATCTGCGGTGCAAGCTGACAGTGGTTTTAGTGATCTGTCTCGGCAGTCATTACAGCAGCAGCCAAATGCTGTTTCAGCTTTTGGATTTCCTCCGCATCAGCAGCCAAATGCTGCTTCAACTCATGGATTTCCTCTGCAGCAGCAGCCAAATGCCATTTGGACCCATGGATTTCCTCCACAGCAGCAGCCAAATGCCATTTGGGCTGATGGATTTCCATCCCAGCAGCAGCCAAATGCGAGTTTGGGTAATGCATTTCCACCTCAGCAGCAGCCAAATGCCAGTTGGAGTAATGCATTTCCACCTCATCAGCAGCCAAATGCCAGTTGGGGTAATGCATTTCCACCTCAGCAGCAGCCAACCGCCTATTGGGGTCTTGGATATGCACTTCAGCAGCAGCCGAATGCCATCTGGAATCATGGTTTTCCACCCCAGCAGCAGAGTATGGGTATGCAAGGAGGATTTCTCGGGAACGTATCACCAGTACAGCAGCCAGGAGACAACACTTACAACCACCTGCATCAAAATCAAGCTTTTAATAGTTTTCCAAATGGAATGCTATATCAGCAGTTGATTTCTAGTCTCGCAGCCCTGGCCAACACTGCATTGCTGGGTGGGCCAGTGAATCCATCTGCTTGTACCATGTCTCTGGGATCAGGAGCAGAGGGAAACTTCAGCCAGGTAACATTTGGGTGTGATAACATGCAAGAACAGGGGGCTCCAAGTTGTGGTAACGTGCAGAATCTTGAACAGCCACCATCAGCTGCTGCTCAGGGGGGTATCCGACCTCCTATGCAATTCAATCCAGGGAGGTCATTCTTTCGTGGTAGGAAGCCTCATCATAGAGGAGGTCGTCGTTCTTTTGGCAGAGGTGGCCGACCGCAGCGCGGGTAGAGAATTTTGTATTTATTTGTTTGCATGATACTTGTTGTTGTATTGCTGATGCTTGTTTTTTTTTTTTTCTTTTTTGGGCTCCTTGATGGACAATTTTTGTGGGCATGCTATGTGGTGGTTGAACCTTCAAATTTCTTGCACCATTGACATCAAAGGGGAGTTGTTCTCGAAAAATACGAGATAGGGAAGATTGCTTGTTGCATGTTTGTATCCCCTCTACAAAGAAATGTATTTGCTGGCTAATTTCAGATTACTTTAGTGTTTTGGTAGTGGGTGAAATTGTGATACGCTCATTATTGAAAACAGTTGCCATAATCAAGAAAAGATATCTTTCCTTGTCGAGATTGAAGTATCTTTATATTAACATCTATCTCAATCATGATCGTTAACCGTTCTACCGGCGGCAACAGACTGTTGGTTAAATGGTATGGTATGAGAGCCCTCATCAAGGCTTGTTCTATGCCTTTGCTCTTTGTTTCAATCCTACTAGCATTTCACTGTGATCCACCTAACCTTAATCTAATAATATATAATAGATTACGGAGCCTGCTTCTCGTGTGACCTTTACCCACCATAGATCTCGCAGAGCATTGGCCTTTTCAGTTCCATGTTGAAAAAGAGCAGTCAGAAGAAGGAGAAACAAGGTATTATAATGGCGGATGATTTCATCTTCTCAATGCTTTAAGCTTAAGCGCCCAAGTATCAGCATCTTGGCGCGAAACAACGTTGATTTTGGACTGGCGGGAAACAGGACTAGACGGGAAATCCATCTCTACACTTCACTCAACTAGAAACAATCAGCAGTCGAGCTTAAAAGCAACAAGTTCTCCATTTCATGTTAGGTAGAGTAGGTAGAAAGTTCGACCCTCTCCGTCCCCCCCCGCGATTCGTCATTAGGCCTCCTAAGGCCATATTCCCTAATGCCACTCATGTCCTGCCATTCTTTATTATGAATAGGAATCGATTGCTTTCGGACCAAGCTTGGCAGCATGCGCTATAATGGCTATGATGAAGTTACGCAGGTTGCTCTTCGTGGGTAACTCTAAGCTCATCAGGGAAGGTTCTCTTGGCACGCCATTTACTCCATCTCGCAGTTCCTATAAATCAAAAATCACTTAAAAAATTCTAAACTAAGAGAGAAAAAAATAATAAAAATAAATAAAGAGACAGGATAGGAAAGAGGATATTGGTGGTCACCGCTCTCCCCTCCGCCACCATCGCCTTGTTCAAATCCCTGTAAAATATAATGTCCTTTTCTTTTTATCCTCCATCTCCTCCTCTGGACCGCAGCATTCGACTCGGACAATTTAATCCGGTCGAATCTAACTATGATCTTGCCCATGTGAGGAAGATATGAAGGGATCTGCTTTCTTTCCCTTGCACCGATATACAGGATAGTGGATCAAAGGGAGAGAATGACGCTTGGGCTCACCCGAAGAAAGGAGATTTTGGTGCAGGTGTCCCAGTCGATGATATCACAAGAATGTAAAATTTCATTGATACATCACCTTATTATGGATGCGCATTTCTTTTTCCTTTTTTTTTTACATGATACATTTTAAATTGAAGAAATACATAGTTTAAATCATTGTCTTCTAATACATAGTACACATCTAATTAATACATATTGGAACTTTCTCAATATGTTGATACACATTCGGCAATACAAAGATACGCACTAATTATTTTGTTGATACAACCTTATGCTTTATCGATGTACACCTCAAATCGAGTTAATACATGGTCAATATTGTTATTTGTGACACATATTATGTAACCAAACAATACACACCTCCTTGATACCTGAGCATGCTCGTTTGATTTTCTTCGATTTTTGAAGGTCTCCAGTGATGAAATTGATTTATATGAGTCATAGAATCATCTTCGACGAGACGAGAGAGTTGATGCCTGGAGGCGGATGCCATTGGCGGTAAGGCAAAGACCTCTAGCTTGAGCATATTTAAGGTTTCGCGGTTTTATAAAAAGAGAAGGGTGATGGAGAAGATAGGTATTGATAAGAAGTTGAAATAGCAGGTCATGACTATGATGTTGAATTATCGGCGTAATTAAAGAACTTGGCTTTCTACATTTATTTTAAAGATTTGTTTGGTTGGAATGTATCAGATTATGGGATGATCTGATAATTTATGAAAATTATTTATTTAAAAAATAATTATAAAAAAATAATTTTTACTATATTTGATCGGTGAAAAAATTATTTTAAAAAATGATACCAAAAAAAATTATTACATTTGATTGAAGATAATTCTATATAAAAATATTATAATATTTATAAATATATTTTTTAATATAAAAAGTTTTTTAATATTAAAATAGTATTATTATTTTTAATTAATTTTTATATGATAATTATAATCATATAATCATTTGCATAATATCATCTTTATTTTATTTTTTTATAAAAAAAATATTAAATAAAATTTAATAATTTTATTAAAAAATTTAATAATTATATATGTAGCTTTATTGAAGGTACTTTTGCCAAATATAAATTATCACTGTTCGAAAATTTATCAAATATCAATTTTTTCATGATATTTATTTTATCTTCTCTTACTTAAAAAATAAACATGAATCTATCAATTTTTTTATTATTATTATTTTTATTTTTTATATTAAATATAATAAATATAATAATATGATATAAAAATTATTTTTATATATTAAATTATCTCCTATCAAATGGTCAGAATGTTTCTCCAGAATAAGAGACGGTGCTATAAGAGTTGCGAGGTGAGATATGTGGTGCACGTGCCAAGGGGCTCTTCGCTGATGATATATATACTTAAGTGACTTTACCGGGGACGATACATCGTGCAGCAAATCTTTATCGAATGCACCAAAGGAAATGATGGAAGTCTTTCTACAGTTGCACAAATTCCTTGTTGATGAAATAATCATGAATTATATTCTTAAACTAATAATTTTCCACGAAGTTTGTAATCTAATCACACAACCCGGCGTGCAATTGGAAACAATTGGGCTGGATACAAAAACAGGCCCGCCTTATTTACGCTGAGTCTCGAACTCTGGATAGGTCTAACTGACCATCCGGACCACGTCAGAATTTAATATATCGCATATTTTGATAATTGACCTACCACATGCAAATGATCAGACCATTTAAACTCTATTTATAAATGGCCTTTTCTTTGCCATTTACATCAATCTCTATCCTAAGCTCTTCCTAGTCTGATACCTAAGCACATTTTTATATTGGTGTCCCACCTTTGAAGCTCGTATATTAAACATTGTTTTTTGGGTGGAATGTTAAAATTTTTGTCGCTTGGTGCAATGCAAATATGAAATCGTGCATGTAACCCGACATATTTGACGCAAAATCTCAGTGAACACGGGGTATCAATTGCAAGGTATTGGTTAGCGAACCGGTACCATTCTTATTATAGCTTGATTTTTTTTTTTTTATTGATAGATTTTGAAAAAAATATATATTGAGATTCGGCTCACAATAAGTGTAGAATGAGATCCAAATTCAATTCTAGCTTGATCATGAGGCTATGTGCATGATCTGATGGTCCAAGAAGGAGCTGATATTGATCAGATGGTCCAAAATTGATCTCGTATATGTTTGAAATTGAATTTCTTACTAAAATACTATTTTTGACTTTGTGAAGTTTATATAATTTTGATTGATGAACCGTTTATTACGTTGGAAAATTGGTAATATTTTAGAGATGCCGAGAGATTTTTTTGAGAGATTTTAGAGAGCTTTTATGAAAATTTTGGAACTTCTTATTGAAAGATTCTTATATAAGGATTGAGTGATAAGTTTCTCTTATATTATTTGATTTTCTTTCTTTGATAGTGAAGTTTGCATGCACCATGAAGGTAGAGTCTAATCCACGTATACTTAATTGTGTCATCTTTTATCTTGTATTCTTCTTTCTTTTTCTTACGGTATCCACACACGATTGAATACAATGCAAGTGGTATCAAAAAGGTCCTGTGGTTATGGTATTCTAGTCAGACTCCTACAACAATCGGTATCAGAGCAAGTTGATACCATAATAATTGGTATCAGAGCCAAACGATACTAGCATGCGTGGTTGCCTAGATCATGATGATGTTGATCGAGATCAAAGAAGATGAAGAAGACAAGTACAATCAATGTGGAGATCAGTTGGTTTGATGGAAAAAATAATCTCTTTGTGGTAAGCGAGGGTGAAGGGCGTACTCACCTAATACGGTTTGATCGATACTCTTTTGAATGAATAAAAATCAGACACCATAGAGAAGAAAATTTGGAAGCAGCTATAGATACAGAAGGTGAGTATCATCCGCATGTATCTGATGGATGAGATGATGATCCATATACTTGGTAAGATTTCTCTGATGATGCTGTGGTCGAAGCTCGAGGAGTTGTACATGGTGAAGTCTCTCACCAATATCCTCTTCCTTTGGAGGCAGTTCTAGTAGCTGCGGATGACTGAGGGATAGAGCATTTAGGAGCAGCTCAGTTAGGGATGGAAACAGGCTAGGCTAAGCCAGACTTTGGCTTAAATAAGCCAGGCCTGTATTATAAAATAGTAGCCTGGGCCTGGCCTGTTGGACTGGTTTGGGCTTAAAATGAGGCTTGGCTTGGTCTATTTTGCAAAACAAAAAAGCCTGGCCTAGCTTGAAAGCTTATTCAAAAATCTATAAATATTAAGACCTTTAAATAGGCCAACATGCCCAAATCTTCAAGGCGTCAACATAGGTCCAAACGTCTATCAAACATAATACAGGCTGGCCTGTAGGCTTTCAAGCAAGGCTTTAGAATTTTAGGCTTAGCTTATTTATTTAAACAGACCTTTTTAAAAGTCTACGTCTTGCTTATTTGGATAAATAGGCTAGGTCAAGCTAGGCCGACAATAGGCTAGGTCGTAGGCCTCTGACAGGCTATCTAGCCTATTTCCATCCCTAATCGTAGCTATTTTCAGAAGATTCTCACCGATCTTCTCAGTGTAGGTGAAAAGATTGAGGAGAAGACCAGAGCATTGGTCTTACTTGCATTGCTTTTCTCTTTATATGAATCCTTGGTGACTACTCTTCTAGTGGAGAAGAGCACCATCAAGATGAATGAGGTCACTATGGTGATTCTTTAGAACGAGATTCTTATGAAGAAGAATCTAGCTTCGAGCTCAAATAGTAGCAACTCAGCTTTGACAGTTTCTGGAGGAATAAGTGGTAGCAGATGGAGTGACAGAGGATCACGAGGAGGACGATCCAAGTCTAAGATGAGGAATCCTAACAAGATCAGATGCTACTGATGCAATAAGTTGGGACATCATGTCAGAGATTGTCCGCAACTCAAGGATTGAACAAGGGCTACTATGGCGATAGCCAATAGCGATACAAAAGGCAGTGATGATGTCTTTCTGATTACTGATGGGGTATCTACTTTTTTCTTTCAGTGGATTATGGATTCTATTTATTTTCATCATGTATATTGCAGAGAAGAGCTATTTAACTCCCTGAAGATCGGTGAGGGTACTGTGAGATCAAGCTATGAAATCAAGAGCAGCAGGATGGTCAACATCAAGCTCCATAATGGAACAATGAAGAAGTTGGGTGAAATCTAATATATATTCAATTTTAAGAAGAATCTAATTTTACTGAGCAGATTGGCTTTGACCGGCTTCAAATGGAAAGCTAATGAAGAAATTTTTAAGATCATGCGCGGCAGTAGGGTGGTGATAATTAAGAGGAAGAAAGTATGGAAGACACTACCTTATGATAGAAAGCCTAGTGTGAGATAGAGCTTTAGATAGAGATGGATTGGGTACGAGATGTGAGACTCGAGAGGATGAGAGACAATATCATAGAGTAAAGTTCCTATTACTATAGGAGATTTTTCTAAGTAGGTCTCAGGTCAGAGTAATCATAGTCATTAACGAAAGTAGGATCGAATGGCCTGGCTCAACTTCCACGTTTGTCCATCCATGAGACAGCAGGCATGCCCCAGGACATGAGGGCGAGATGGATCACATGCTCTCGGAGATAGATAGAGGTCGAATATCAAATCAAGATGGAGATTGTTGAGAAGAATACCTCAAGATTCGATCTACAATAAGCCCAGAATGTGGTCCTATCCTAACTTGATCAAGAGACTGTGTGCATGATCTGGAGGCCCAAGAGGGAGCCGATCGTGATCGGATGGTCTAGAATTGATCTTGAATATGTTTGGGACTGAGTTTCCTACTGAAATATTATTTTTAGATTTTTGGAGTCTATATAATTTTGATTGATGAACCATTTTTTGCATCGAAAAGCTGATGACATTCCAGAGGTACTGAGAGGCTTCTTGAGAGATTTTATAGAGCTTTTATAAGAATTTTAGGACTTTTTATTGAGAAACTCTTGATAAGTATTGAGTGGTATGTTTCTTTTATATTGTTTGGTTTTCTCTTTCATAATGAAGTTTGCACGTCTCGTAAGGATAGATCTTAGTCTAATTCACGTATACTTGATTGTATGCTCTCTTATCTTATATTCTTCTTTCTTTCTTTTATGGTATTCATACGTGATCGAGTGTAATATAAGTGATATTAAGAAGATTTTGTAGTTGTGGTATCCTGGGCGGACTCCCATAATAATCAATATCAGAAAAAGTTGATACTGAAATAATGGGGAGGATAATATTAAAGCTTGGTCTACAATATGGCTTAATTTTTTTTTTTAAGCAGCTATTTGGATTGTCGCTCTCTTTTTTTTAAATATTTATTATATAATATAATTTTAAAATATATTTTTGATGTCTAGTTCAACTAAATGTTATTATTTTTGTTTATTTTGGTACTTAGTTTTTTTTCTATGAACGGTATCTGAGGTCTATTTTTTTTGCAAGTAAAAGATTTATCTAAAAGTCTATATTTTTTAGATTAATATTTTTTATTAATATTTAGATAAAAATAATTTATTAATATTTTTTTATACATGAAATTTTTTTAAAATTTATTATCTATATTTTTTTATATTACTATTTTACTGATAAGTTATTAAAATTTATTCATATTTTTTATAATATATTTTATATTTTTTAAATTTAAAAAAAATGAATGATCAAGAGCATGAAATAATGAAAATATTATAATAAGGATGTGTCATTTTAAATATAAAATTAAATATTTATTTTTTTAAATAAATAATTTTTATTTTATAAATAAATATTATTTTAAAAATAATTTTTTATTTAAAAAATAAAAATATAATAAATTATTTAATAAAAAATAAATAAATTTTTTTATGATATTTATCATTTATCCATAGAGGATCGGGCCGCTACAGCGCCATAAGTTTCCCATCTGACGTGAAAGGAAAGGAGGGATTGCTGTTCCGCCACCCGGCCATCCTGTTCACCTTCCAGTAAACATACCGGATGTGATGCCTTTTGGAGACTCTCCAGCGGAGTCCGGCTAGCTACGGCGACGGAACGCGAGAACCGGGAGGTGGCAGTGGAATTTGCTGACGTCACCCATGTGAGCACGTGGCCAACGTCAGCGATCCCATTCGGTGGGGCCCACTTGGAATAATTAAAAGAAAACCTCAAAACGTAAATAATCTTTTTTTGTGAGAAAAGCAAAAAAAAAAAGGAAATTGGACTGGGTTGGACCCCGCATAGCAATTAGTGGCCTCCAACTCCGGGTCTGTTTTATCGAGGGAAACTCCCGGTCTCCACGGACACCCGGCCGAGAATTACGCTGGGCCCACAACGTGGCCTTGTACCCCACCCCCACCCCCTCCACCTCCGCCTCTCCGCTGTACCCACCATGGCATCGATCCTGGCCGTCGGACCAGCGACCAAAATGAAAGACCATGTACGCCACAACTTCCCCCGTACGCTCACCTCCCTCACAAGATCTAGGTCTGTAGTTTGTACGGTCATCGGTCACTGTCAGTCACATCATGGTTAATGACAGGTATGCCCCATGGGAGGTGACGGGAACCGCAGACCAAACGGCTACAACGTTGGAATGGAAGAGTAGCATGGTTTTGAGCCCCGGTCCTTGGGCATTGTGATCGCGCAGGGGCCTCGTGGGCGGTGGGAGAAAAACATATCTCACGGAACTGTCAAGATTTGGCCACCTCTCGGTGAACACTTGTTGCCTTTGTTCGGCTCTTCAAAATCCACCCTCTGAACACAAACAAACTAAAACGCTACGTGGCAAATAAACCAACGATACCTATCTTGCGTGCATACAAGCATGTATTTAAAGAAATTTTACAAATGCCAACTCCTATGCTATATTCTATTAAAAATAAATTATACTTTTATCAAAATCTAATTTGATATTTAATCCAATATAATCGATAATCATGAAAGAGCTTCAACGATCAAATCTTAGCTGAATTCTCCAGCGGTCGAGCCCCAACCGAACTCCTTCAATCGATCGAACTTTTCAGCGACCGAGCCCTAGCCGAATCTCTTCAGCCGGCCAAACTTCTCAACGATCGAGCTCCAATTGAACTTCCCCAACGATCGAATCCCTACCGAATCTTCAAGAGCCAGACTCCTAAAATTCTCCTTCAACTAAACTTCCCTAGGATCCAGATTCCTATATTTTTCCTTCGATCGAGCTTCCCCAGGATTCAGACTTCTCCTTCGATCGAGCTTCCTCAGAATCCGGACTCCTCCCAGACTTCTCCTTCGATCGAGCTTCTCCAGGATCCGAACTCCTCCCAGACTTCTCCTTCGATCGGATTTCTCTAGGAGCCAGACTCCTCCCAGACATCTCCTTCGGTCGGGCTTCTATGGAAGCCGAACTCCCTCCGGATCCCTCATTCAGTCGGACTTCTATGGAAGTCGAACTTCCTCCGGATTTCTCCTTCTGTCAAACTTCTACGGCAGCTGAACTTCTTCCGAATTCTTCCTTCAGTCGGGCTTCTATGGGAGTCGAACTCCTTCCGAATTTCTTCTTTAGTCAGACTCTTACGTGAGTCGAACTTCTTCCAAATTTCTCCTTCAGTCGGACTTCTATGGAAGCCAAACTCCTTCCGAATTCCTCCTTTAATCGATCTTCTACGGAAGCTGAACTCTTTCCGAAATTCTTCTTCCGTCAGATTTCTCTAGGAGCCGAACTTCCTCCAGATCCCTCCTTTAGTCGGGCTTCTATGGGAGTCGAACTCCTTCCGAATTTCTCCTTCAGTTGATCTTCTATGGAAGCCAAACTTCCTCCGAATCCCTCCTTCAGTCGGACTTCTATGGAGCCGAACTTCCTTCAGATTCCTCCTTCAATCGGGCTTCTATGGGAGCCAAACTTCTTTCGAATTTCTCCTTCAGTCGGGCTTTTACGGAAGCCGAACTTCCTCTGGATTCCTCCTTCTGTCGGACTTCTATGAGAGCCAAACTCCTTCTAGATTCCTCCTTCAGTCGGACTTCTATGGGAACCGAACACCCTCCAGATTTCTTCTTCTATCGGACATCTATGGGAGCCGAACTCCTTCCAGATTCCTCCTTCAGTCGGACTTCTACGAGAGCCGAACTCCTTCCGAATTTTTTCTTCAGTCGGTCTTCTATGGGAGCCAAATTTCTTCCAAAATTCTCCTTCCATCGGATTCCTCCAAGAGCCGAACTTCTTCCAGATTACTCTTGCAGTCGGACTCCAAATGCATGTTTCTATCGGACGGTATGGCTACCATTATCAATCTGGCAATACCTCTCTCTCCATAATAAATCCCATGCGGTCCATGATCAGATGGTATGGCTGCCACTATCAGTCTGACGATATCTCTCTCCCTGTAGCAAATCTCACACAGTCCGCTACCAGACGATATGGCTGTCACCATCAATCTGCTACATGCTTCATTTATAAAAAGAAATCCTTCAGATATATTTTCTCTAAGCCCTCTTCTCCTTCCAAAACTCTGCCAAACTCTTGCTTGAGCACTCCATTTCTGTTGACCAAAAGAGCTGACTTGATCATCGAAGGATCCCGTCGGAGCCACCACCACCGACTTCGGATGAAACTTTATTTTACAGGTTACCGATGGCAACCTCGTCCTCCTCCACTCCAGCTCATCCTGACGTCGATCAGATTCTGCACCAATAGAATTGATGCTAAAGGAAGGACCTTTGTCTCTGAGGTATCCTTATTCTTAAAGGAGCGCTCAGTCAATCCTGCCGACCTTCTTTTCTAAGGTTCCTCTCCATCCTTTTCCTTAATCCCAAGAAATGCCTTAAAAGAAGGTGATTATCCGAAGATTTATCACTTCTACCATCAGATCTGAGTCGGATCCATCCATTTCTGCTCCATCATCGGCACCTCAACCTCCACCACCATCGATGATCATGGTAGATTTGGAGCAGTTTAACCTATTGATGCAGCTGATTCAGGGCCTCACCGAGATGGTGTAGGCCATGCGGCAGCCCCCAGCAGTGACTCCACCAAAAAACCCACCATCAGGATGTCAAAAATCGATCCCGAGGAAGAGCACTTGGGCTAGCATACCCGTCGCCCTTGGGAAGAAGAAATAGAGAGCAAAGGATCCGTGTTCGGATCATAATTCTCCTATAGAGGAGACCCTCTCCATTTGTAGCTGGAAGCCATCCAAGATCTACGACTGAGATGACGTCCCCGATCATAAAATATCGAAGATGGACCGATGGATTGAGAAACTCCATCATGTTACTCCGACTCGCTGTGATGATGTCTGCACCGATCCTCCTTTCTCTCTCCGAATTATGCAAGAGTCTATTCCATCGAACTTCAAGCTTCCTCAATTTGAAAGCTACGATGGGACCTCTGATCCGGTTGATCATCTAGAGACCTTCTGGATCATGATGCTACTTCATGGTGTACCAGACGCCATATTATGCTAAGCTTTCTCATCTACCTTAAACGAAGCAGTAAGAAACTGATACTCGACATAGAAATCGGATACGATTTTCTCTTTTGATCAGATGAGCCATCAGTTTGTGACTCACTTTATCAGCAGCCGACGTCCGTATTGAGGTTTGAATTTTCTGATGAATGTCAAGCAGAAGAAGGAAGAATCCATCCAGACTTATGTCATCCGATTTAATGCTACGGCATTGAAAGTCCAGGACCTGGACCAGTCTATTGCAATGGCCGCACTTAAGGACGGCCTTTAGAAGAATGATTTACTATTTTTTCTGAAGAAGAAGTATCTCAGAGACTTTGCCGATCTACTAGCTCAGGTCGAGAGATATGCCCATGCGGAAGAAGCCTTCAAGTTGAAGGATGAAGAAGCCATAGCAGAGTGGCAGGCGGACGAGTCTAGTAAACCTATGGCTGATGGAGGATCGAATGAAGTTTGGCCGCACTTACGAACTTCCTTCGAGCACAAGCGAGTTCGAACTCCTCCTCGAGCTCGTCATTAAAGAAGCCCCGATAGAAGGGTGCGAAGAAGTTCTCTCCCTAAAAGGTTCCATAACTACGCCCCTCTTAATGCTTCTAAAACTCAAGTTCTGATGGAAATTAAGAATCAACTACCAAGATCAAAAGAATTACGATCTCTCCCAAACAAGCACAATTGAAGCAAGTACTGCCTCTACCATCGTGACCACGGCCATAATACTGAAGAGTGCATCCAGCTCCAAAACAAAATCGAGGAGCTCATCAGGAGAGGCCGATTGGGTCGATTCCTCCGACGCCAGTCTGAAGCAGGAGAAAATCGGCCAAGGACGCTGCCGTAGCTAGAACCATCAATGATAGAGGAACAACAAAGAGATCGGCCACCTCCAAGCATCATCAACGCTACCTCTTGGGGGGGCTCGGTACTTCGACAAGCCGGCATTTTTAAGCCTCAAAGCTAGGAGAAGCTTGCCCCAAATTGGGAAGACTCGTATGAAGTAGAGGAGGTTGTCCGATACGAAACTTATCGCCTGAAGGAGCTCGGAGGAACAATGCTCCTACAATCTTAGAATTCAGAAAATCTGAGAATGTACCACCAGTAATTTTCCTTCAATAAAACTCCTCCTTTTCAATATTATTATTTCTTGGTGTAAAAACTATGTGATGAAAGAAAAGAAACAGTCAATAGTGGTCGTGTTAGGACAGGAGAAGAACCTTATCCTAACATGAGCATGTTGAAGTCCTTCAACCTCGGCTAGAGATAAGATCTCTTCCGAGCTTCTACGTCAATAGGAGATAAGATCTCCTTCAACCTCGGCTAGAGATAAGATCTCTTTCAAGTTTTTATGTCAATAGGTGATAAGATCTCCTTCAACCTCGGCTAGAGATTAGATTTCTTTTGAGTTTCAAAGTCTACATCAACAGGCGATAAGATCTCCTTCAACCTTGACTAGAGATAAGATCTCTTCTGAGCTTCAAAGTCTACATCAATAGGAGATAAGATCTCCTTCAACCTCGCTAGAGATAAGATCTCTTCCGAGCTTCAAAGTCTACGTCAACAGGAGATAAGATCTTCTTCAACCTCGGCTAGAGATAAGATCTCTTCCGAGCTTCAAAGTCTACGTCAATAGGAGATAAGATCTCCTTCAACCTCGATTAGAGATAAGATCTCTTCCCGAGCTTCAAAGTCTACGTCAATAGGAGATAAGATCTCTTTTAACCTTGGCTGGAGATAAGATCTCTCTCGAGCTTCAAAGTCTACGTCAATAGGAAGATAAGATCTCCTTCAACCTCGGCTAGAGATAAGATCTCTTTCGAGCTTCTACATCAATAGGAGATAAGATCTCCTTCAACCTCTGCTAGAGATAAGATCTCTCCCGAAGCTTCAAAGTCTACATCAATAGGAGATAAGATCTCCTTCAACCTTGGCTTAGAGATAAGATCTCTTCTGAGCTTCTACGTCAATAGGAGATAAGATCTCCTTCAACCTCGACTAGAGATAAGATCTCTCCCAAGCTTCTACGTCAGTAGGAAATAAGATCTTCTTCAACCTTGGCTAGAGATAAGGTCTCCTCCGAGCTTCAACGTCTGTGTCAATCGGAGATAAGATCTTCTTCAACCTTGACTAGGGATAGGATCTCCCTCGAGCTTCAATGTCTGTGTTAATAAGAGATGAAATCTCCTTCAACCTCAACTGGAGACAAGATCTCCCTCGAGCCTCGACTTCAACTTCAATCTCTGTTGGAGATAAGATCTCTTTCGAGCTTCAACTTCAATGAATGCAGAGCCCAAAAAAGGACTTTGGTAGTCACCTTTTTGTACTCCCTTCCTTCGAATTTCGAATTTGAGAGTAGGGGGGACTATTATTGGGGATAAACTCCGCTTCCATCAAAGTCCAGCTTGATACTTAGCCCAATGCAACCGGTAATCACGGAAGAGCTTCAACGACCAAACCATAGCCGAACTCCTTCAGCCGGTCGAACTCCCCAGCGGTCGAGCCCCAATCGAACCTCTTTAGCCGGCTGAGCCCCAGTCGAACTCCCCCAACGGTCGAATTCCTGCCGAACTCTTCAGGAGCCAGACTCCTCCCAGACTTCTCCTTCGACTGGGCTTTCCCAGGATCCGGACTCCTTCCAGACTTCTCCTTTGATCGAACTTTCCCAAGATCCAGACTCTTTCCAGACTTCTCCTTTGGCCGGGCTTTCTCAAGATCTAGACTCCTCACAAACTTCTCCATCGATCAGACTTCTTCAGGAGTCGGACTTCTCTCAGATATCTCCTTCGATCGGACTTCTACGAAAGCCAAACTTCCTCCAGATTTCTCCTTCTGTCGGACTTCTACGGGAGCCGAACTTCTTCCGAATTTCTCCTTCAGTTGGGCTTCTACGGGAGTCGAATTTTCTTCTGGATTTCTCCTTCAGTCGGGCTTCTACTGGAGCCGAACTTTCTTTGAATTTCTCCTTCAGTCGGGCTTTTATGGAAGTCGAACTCCTTCCGAATTTCTCCTTCTGTTGGACTTCTATGGGAGCCGAACTCCTTCCAGATTTCTCCTTTAATCGGACTTCTACGGAAGTCGAACTCCTTCTGAATTTCTCCTTCAGTCAGGCTTCTACGGGAGCCGAACTCTGTCCGAATTTCTTCTTCAGTCGGTCTTCTACGAAAGCCGAACTTCTTCCAAAATTCTTCTTCCGTCGAATTCCTCCAGGAGCCGAACTCCCTCCGGATCCCTCCTTCAGTCGGTCTTCTATGGGAGCCGAACTCTCTCTGGATTCCTCCTCCAATCGGGCTTCTACGGGAGCCAAACTTCTTCCAAATTTCTCTTTCAGTCGGACTTCTATGGGAGTCGAACTCCCTCCGAATTCCTCCTTCAGTCGGGCTCCTACAGAAGCCGAACTTCCTCCGAATTTCTTCTTCAGTTGGGCTTCTACGGAAGTCGAACTTCTTCCAAATTTTTTCTTCAGTCGATCTTTTACGGGAGCCAAACTCCTTCCAGATTATTCTTACAGTTGGACTCCTTCCGCTCAGTCGGACACCAAACGCATGCTTCCATCGGACGGTATGGCTGCCATTATCGATCTGATAATACCTCTCTCCATAATAAATTTCATGCGGTCCACGATCAGACGGTATGGCTGCCACTATCAATCTGGCGATACCTCTCTCTCCGTAGCAAACCTCACACGGCTTGCTGCCGGACGATATGGCTGTCACTATCAATTTGCTACATGCTCCGTCTATAAAAAGGAATCCTCCAGATACGTTTTCTGTAAGCTCTCTTCTCCTTCCTAAAACTCTTCCGAACTCTTGCCTAAGCACTCCATTTTTATTGGCTAGAAGAGCTGATCTGATTGTCGAAGGATTCTGTTGGAGCCACCACCATCGATTTCAGACGAAACTTTATTGTGGATCACCGATGGCGATCTCATCCTCCTCCACTCTAGCTCATTCCGACGTCGATCAGATTCTATACCAATATATTCTATACAGTATTTTAATTTTTTTAAAAAATATTCATCTTAATGGATTAGATAAAATTTTATTGCATTTACACTAATTTCTAATTCAAAAAAGATAAAAGCTGGATGATTTAAAGAATATTTATTTATTAAGTGAATATAATGGATCAGACAAATAATAATAAATTTTGATGTATAGGAAAGTTGGATGTACAGCTTAGGTCCAACCCATCTACATTGCTCCAGAGGTATGCACACCTCCATACGGTGATCAGATCCTGGTTGCGTGCACCAAAAGCGGTCTCGCTTAGTCCGTAACAGCTGGCTCGGGATGTACGGACATTCGGCGACAGGAAGAGATCACAAAAACTAAAACCATTATACTACTAACAAACAAATAAATAAATTTAAATTGACGGCGCTTTGTTATCTAATAAAATACATAAACGATCTTGGAAAAACGGGGTTTGGGTTAACGGAATTTTTTTTGTTTCTGACGGCCAGAATGACGCCGGGGGGGCGGGGGCGGTGGGGTTGAGATATGCAGTCTTCCATCCTCGCTGTCAGCCTCGTGATGCCGACGGCCAACGGAACCGCGCGCACCGACGTCAACTCCCCAGAAAATGGCGACGAACTAAAGGCCCGTCTCCTTTGCCGTTATATGACGGCACGTCGCAGTTCTCACTGCAGCTTTCGTCTCAGGACCACCACAGTCCTACGGATTTTATCTTCCGCGGGATTCACCGTCTACTTTTCGCAAAATTAGATCATGCAATAGTCAAGATCTATACAAATTGATTGATAAAAAAGCCATACTTCTATGAAAAAAATAATTGATTTTTTAAAAAAAAATTCTTTAGATCTTATTCCAAATCTTTTCGTCTAAAATGAAGAAGAACCATTTAAAAAATCTCTGAGGCTGAGTTAAATTCAAAAATTTAATCTATTTTAATTTTTAAATTAAATCTAAATTTACTAATATAATTCGATCTGATTCAAATCAATTTATTTAATTTTTATGTCAATTTTAAATTTTCTTCTCTATAATCCGATCTAATCCAAACTCCATCTAAATCTATTTAAATATCTAAATTATGATTTAAGACTTATATAAATAATATTTTTAATATAAAAATAAATTTAAAATTATTTTTATATCTTATTTTATTTTAAAAATAATATTATTTATTATTTATTTTATATATTTAATAGTGGTTCACTATATGATAATTAAAATATAATTAGCTATATTTAACTCGAATTCGATCCAATCCATATCCAAATCTTTTTGCAGATTGGGTCAGGCTATATATAGATCAACTCAATCCAAATCCAAATGATTCTTTGAACCTAACCCGATTTAGTCAATCTTCTATTGAGTTGGATTTAGGTCTAAGTTTAATATTAAAACTCAATCAACAGGGTTAGATCAAGATCACTCATGATCTAATCCAATTCAATCCATTTCCAATCCTGCTTTCATCCATTCATCTATATATATATATATATTGCAAAGCAATTATTATGCAATCCAATAATGACTTCATGTTAAGGAAGACGAAAAAACTATATTGAGAGAGATAAATAGTATTGTTGATTGAATAGTGATATATATAACTAATCATGTTAAATCTATGCTACTGATGGCATTATCAGATATTTCTTTTGAATTTATTAATATTTTATTTACTAATTTTTTTGAATATTTTTATTCTAAATTAATATAATAAATTTAATTTTATTAAAACAAATCATTGTAAGGTGGTCGTCCCGAATTCGACGTTACTTCATCGGTTGCATGCCAGGAGGGCTATACGTCAGCTTCACCGTTTCCACATGTGACCCACTTGACATGTTGCGCACGATAGCGAAGGGAGATTTGTTAGTAGGAACGGGAGGAGGGAGGAGGGAGGAGGCGTGGGCGGTATCGTGGGGAATGGCTAGTTGGCAACGGCGACATGTGGGGTGGTGGTCGAAGAGCTGCGGCCACCAGGCCGTGGAGGGACCGACAGCAGAATGGTGATGTATGATTTTAAAAAAAAAAAAAAAAAAAATGCCCATTCCGCTCTGAGCAAAATGGAAGTTTATTTTCTCATGACTTTGCCTGCAAAGAGACGGGTAAGAATACGTATGAAATTTTACCAGATGACAAATAATTTAATCTGCAGAAAACTTCTCATATTGGAAAGGCCTCCTCGCTTCGAATGTCTAGGTTTGTCACGTAGTTATAAGGGGGAGAGGTTTACCATACTCTTTTAGATCAAGTACTGAAGGATCAATCTCCTTAGTGTGCTCTGAAGAGAGTCTCGGGTTCAAGCTCGAGAGGTGGCATTTTTGAAGTACTTGTCTCCTTTACAAAAGGCGGGTTTTATGGAGCTCATGGCTCTTATCTTGTGAAACTATGTGCGTGCCTTCACTTTGTCCTTGATTTGATTAGAATGTGTCGGCCGGGGACCGCATCTGACGGGTTAACGAGCCTTGACCTAAAGCTATATCCGTTGGTTTTGAGCAGAAAAGCTACATCCATTATAAAAAGAGAATTTACATATAATATCAGTCCAAAAATTAGAATTGTTATTAAATGTGGATGTCACAGAATATGCCATGTAGCTTTAAATCTACGATTTCAAGGATACATCCTGGTGCATGGGGCCTCAACGTTATGCGAGTGCAAACAACTCATCGTAGACTGTATGTATCGCAGCTACCATAGCAAAAATATTTATATTCCTTGTCTACGTAAGTATGGTTAATTGCTTCGAAAGGGGAGGGGCCTTCTTGCTTGAAAGCAATCAATAAAAAAATGTCTCAAGAGAGAAAAAATTGGACAACCATATTGGGCTAATTAAGGACGATGATGTATTCATGGTATCAGAATGAAAGCCGCCAATAATTTCTCCAATTCATTATAACCATCCATATTTTTGAATGATCACAACATTACATAAACCACCGCGCTAGTTTGCATGCAAAGTGTAAAAAAGATGAAAGAAAAATATAAAAATATGAGAATAGAGAAATATGTGTACAATCAAATATGACATGCTTGCTAATTGATTTACTAACTATAGTAAAAAATGAAATTAATGGCTATTTTCTATCGGCCCTTCTCCCCTCCCTTCTCTCGGTAGTCATCTGTGCAAGCCCAAAAGACCCCCCAGTCTCCCTCCTTGACACTACACCCCACTGTCCCCCTCCTCGAGGCCGCCCCCCTCTCCGATGCCGCACCCCACTGCCCCCCCGGCCCGACCATCGACCCAGCCGACAAGTGGCCCCTCTGTCCTCCCTCAGCCTCTGGCACCCATCCTCGGCCCTCCCAGCGGGCCGTGCTCCTCAGCCCCCTTGCTTCCCAACCACACCACTTTTCTTCCAACCATCGATGCTCCTCCGCATTCCTCACCCTCCGATCTTTGGTATATTATTTAAAAATTATTTTTAAATATATTTTAAATAATTTAAAATAAATAAATTATGTATTCATTATTGACTGTCATATTTTTTTTATTGAATACAGGTATTTAATAAAAATAATATCTACAAATCTTTTCTCGTATCATTGTCCACTGTAAGTAATTCATTTCTCTAATAATATTTTATTTTATAGATTGAAAGATTATTCTCGTATATGGCATTATTTGAAAGTATACATAGTAATTAGAAAATTTAGATAATATTTTAATTATATTTATTAATTATTTTTAGATTTGATTGTGATGTCTTAGCTTTTGATGGCTAGACTGGCTTTAGGAAAGAGATTATTTATTTTCTTGTATATGAGAATTTTGAATGACTTAGAAAGATTAATTTTGTTGATTCTTTAAGCCGTTAGTGAGGGTTTATTTGAAAATACTTTAGTTAGGATGCACGCTAATCTTAAGGATTTATTTTATTGATTCTTGATTATTTGATTGCCATCAGATCATTATCTAACTAAATTATTAAAAGTTTATGACACAGTGCACAATATTTAATTAACATGTATGAGATTTGGGTCTCGACCTTGCATGCTCAGGCCTCTAGTCCCAGCTGGTGTCGAAGGCATCCAGCCCTCACACACCCTACGCACTCAGGCTGATGGAAGATACCGGGCAATGTTAATTATGAATTAATTTTAATAAAATTTGTGTTGCATGGAACCATGGACCCATCTTTTGATTAATGTATATATTCTATTATATCCGTATATTTATTTATTTTTATATAGATAAAAAAATTATGTACATTGGTCAATTGATTGTCCAGTATGGACAATTTAGAAAATGTGAGTAATTCTACAGGTCATTACAATAATCAAACGATATGCTGAGGGTTCAAAAAAAATTTGGAATGGTATTTTTCTTTTGTTTTTCCTATATGAGAGAACTAAGAAAAAATACTGCCATACTTTTTTCGGCTCTTATTATATATCGTTTGATTACCATAATTGACCTATAGAATTAATATATTTTCTGAATGGGATAGATCCTTCTTTACCTATTAGTTGATGATAGCAAGCATTTACTATGTAAACCATATCATATCCAGATGTATTTTTAAGTCTTCAATTTTTATAATGAACCATAATAGCTATTGTTGGGGATAAACCCCACTCCCGTCGAAGTCCAACATGATGCTTAGCCTAATGCAACTGATAATCACGGAAGAGCTTCGATTGAAATTTTTTTTTCAACGGTCGGATCCCATTCGAACTCCATCAATCGATCGAACTTCTCAGCGATCGAGCCTCAGTCGACCTTCTTCAGCCGATCGAACTCCTCAATAGTCGAGCCCTAGTCGAACTCCTCCAGTGGTCGAACTCCTTCAGAATTTTTTCTTCAGATGGATGTCTACAGGAGCCGAACTCCTCCAGGACTTCTTCCTCAGTCGGATGTCTACAGGAGCCGAACTCCTTCTAGATCTCTCCATCAGTCAGATTTCTACAGGAATCGAACTCCTTCTGGACCCTTCCTTCAGTCAAATTTCTACAGGAGCCGAACTCCTTCCAAATTTTTCCTTCAGTCAAATTTTTATAGGAGCCGAACTCCTTCCGAACTTCTCCTTCGGTCGAACTCTTTCTGAATTTCTCCTTCAGATGGATGTCTACAGGAGCCAAACTCCTTCCAGACTTCTCCTTCGGTCGAACTCCTTCCGAATTTTTTCTTCAGATGGATGTCTAGAGGAGCCAAACTCCTTCCAGATTTCTTCTTTAAACGGATGCCTACGGAAGCCGAACTCCTCTCGAACTTCTTCCTCAATCGAATGTCTATAGGAGTCAAACTCCTTCAGATCTCTTCTTCAGTCAGATTTTTATAGAAACCGAACTCCTTCCGGATTTCTCCTTCAGTCAAATTTCTACATGAGCCAAAATCCTTTCGAACTTCTTCTTCAATCGAATTTCTACAGGAGCCGAACTCCTTCCAGACTCTTTCTTCAGTCGGATTTCTCCAGAAGCCGAACTCCTTCCGGACTTCTCCTTCGGTCAAACTCCTCTAGGAGATGAACTCCTTCCAGACTTCTTCTTTAGTCGGATTCCTCCAGCGGATTGCTCTCGGATGATCCCCTCCAGACATATTTTCTTTAGGAGTCCAAACTCCTTTGAAATTGATATATGCCGAAGTTCTTCACCAACCAACATCTGCTTCCTCCGAACTATGGTTATTAAATCTCGATGAATGGATCGCTATCAGTCTGACAATGCCCTTCTCTCCATAGCAAACTTTCCACGCAGTCCCGAGCGGCCCTACTATTGGACGATATGGCTATCACTATCAGTCTGACGATATCTTTCTCTCCGAATCGAACCCCACGTAGTTCCGAGCGGCCCACTATTAGACGGTATGCAGCCGTCACCATCAATCAAGCTCCGTCTATAAAAAAGAATTCTCTAGATACATTTTCTCTAAGCTCTTTTCTCCTTTCCCAAATTCTGTCAAACTCTTTTCTGAGTACTCCATTTCTATTGGCCAGAAGAGCTGACTTGATCATCGGAGGGTTCTATCGGAGCCACCACCACCGACTCCGAATGGAACTTTGTGTTGTAGGTCACCGACAGCGACCTCATCTTCCTCGGCTCCAGCTCAATCTGGCATCAACCAGATTTTGCATCAATAGAATTGATGCTGGAGGAAGGAACCTCTGTTCCTAAGGTATCCTTATTCTTAAAAGAGTGCTCAGTCGATCCTACTGACCTTCTCCTTCAAGGTTCATCTCCATCCTCTTCCTCGATCTCAAAAAATACCTCCAAAGAAGGCGACTATCCAGAGATCTACCGCTAGGTCTGAGCTAGATCCATCTATTCTTGCTCCATCATCGACGCTTCAACCACCACCTCCATCGATGGTCATGGTAGATCCGGAGCAGTTTAACCTGCTGATGCAGCGAATTTAGGGCCTCACTGAAATGGTGCAGGCCATGCGACAGCCTCCGACGATGATTCTACTAGAAAATCCACCATCAGGATGTCAGAAATCAATTTTAAGGAAGAGCATTTGGCCTAACATATCCGTCTTCTTTAGGAAGAGAAAATAGAGAGCAGAGGATTCATGTTCGGATCATGATTCTCCTCTAGAAGAGATCTTCTCCATCTACAGTCGGAAGCCATCTAAGATCTGCGAACGAGACGACATTCTCAATCATAAACTATGGGAGATGGACCGACGGATTGAAGAACTCTGCCATATTATCCCGACTCTCCATGACGATGTCTGCATCGATCCCTCTTTCTCTTTTCGAATTATGCAAGAGTCCATTCCACCGAACTTCAAGCTTTTCCAACTTGAAAGCTACGACGGAATCTCTGATCCGATCGATCATCTGAAAGCCTTTCGGACCATGATGCTGCTTCATAATGCACCGGATGCTATATTATGATGAGTTTTTTCATCTACCTTAAAGAGAGCAGTAAGAAACTGGTACTCGATGTTGAAATCGGGTATGATCTTCTTCTTTGACTAGATAAGCCATCAGTTTGTGGCTCACTTTGTCAGCAACCGACGTCTGCATCGAGGTTCGAATTCTCTAATGAACATCAAGCAGAAAGAGAGAAAATCCATCCGAGATTATGTCATCCGATTTAATGTTGCTGCATTGGAGGTCCGAAATCTGGATCGGTCAGTTGCGATAGCCGCACTCAAGAGCGGCCTTCAGAAGAATGATTTGCTGTTCTTTCTAGAAAAGAAGTACCCCAGGGACTTTATCGATCTGCTAGCCCGAGCTGAAAGATATGTCCGTACGTAAGAAGCCTTCAAGTTGAAGGATAAAGAAGTCGTAGGAGAATGGCAGACGGACGAGTCTAGTAAACCCATGACTGATGGAGGGTCGAATGAAGTTCAACCGCGCTCATGAACTCTCTCCGAGCGTAAGCGAGCCCGAACTCCTCCTCGAGCTTGTCATTAAAGAAGCTCCGACAGAAGAGCACAAAGAAGTCCTCTCCCTGCAAGGTTTCGCAACTACATCCCCCTTAATGCTCCTAAAACTCAAGTTCTGATGAAAATTTAGAATCAGCTACCAAGATCAGAAGAATTATGATCTCCTCCAAACAAGCACGATCGAAGCAAGTACTGCCTCTACCATTGTGACCACGGCCACGATACTGAAGAATGCATTCAGCTCCAAGACGAAATCAAGGAGCTCATCAGGAGAGGCCGGTTGGATTGATTTCTTAGATGTCGGTCTGAAGTAAGAGAAGATCGGCCAAGGGTGCTGCCATAGCCAGAACCATCAATAAGGAAGGAACAATAAGGAGATCGACCGCCTCTCGACATCATCAACCCTATCTTTGGGGGGCTTAGTACTTCGGCGAGCCGTCATCTCTCAGCCTTAGAGCTAGGAAAAGCTTCTCCCAAATTGGGAAGGCCCGTATGAAGTAGAGGAGGTCATTTGGCCAAAAATTTATCGTCTAAAGGAGCTCGAAGGAACGACGCTCCCACGACCTTGGAACTCAAAAAATCTGAGGATGTACTATCAGTAACTTTCCTTCAATAAAACTCCTCTATTTCAATATTATTGTTTCTTGGTGCAAAAACTATGTGATGACAGGGAAGAAGCAATCAATAGTGGCCATGTTAGGAATAGGAGGAGAACCTCATTTTGACATGAGCAAGTCGAAGTTCTTCAACCTCGGCTGGAGATAAGATCTCCTCCGAGCTTCCACATCAACAAGAGATAAGATCTCATTCAACCTCGACTGAAGATAAGATCTCTTTCGAGCTTCAACGTCTACATCAATAGGAGATAAGATCTTCTTCAACCTCGGCTGGAGATAAGATCTCCCCCGAGCTTCAAAGTCTACGTCAATAGGAGATAAGATCTCCTTCAACCTCGACTGAAGATAAGATCTCTCCCGAGCTTCTATGTCAACAGAAGATAAGATCTTTTTCAACCTCGATTGGAGATAAGATCTTTTCCGAACTTCAAAGTCTACGTCAACAGGAGATAAGATCTCCTTCAACCTCGGTTGGAGATAAGATTTTTTCCAAGCTTCAACGTCAACAGAAGATAAGATCTTCTTCAACCTCGACTGGAGATAAGATCTCCTCCGAGCTTCTACGTCAATAGGAGATAAGATCTTCTTCAATCTCGGCTAGAGACAAGATCTCCCTCAAGCTTCAACGTCAACCTCGGCTGGAGACAAGATCTCCTCCAAGCTTTAACTTCAATGTCAACCCTTCAACAGGAGATAAGATTTTTTTCGAGCTTCAACTTCAACCTCGGCTGGAGATAAGATCTCCTCCGAGCTTCAACCTGAACTGGTGCAGAGCCCGGATAAGGACTTTGGCAGTCATTTTTTTTGTACTCTCTTCCTTCAAATTTCGAACTCGAAAGTGGGGAAGACTATTATTGGGGATAAATTTCGCTCTCACCGAAGTCTAATTTGATGCTTAGCCTAATGCAACTGATAATCATGAAAGAGCTTCGATCAAAAATTCTCCTCCAACGGTCGAACCCAAGCCAAACTCCTTCAGTGGCCAAACTTTAGCCAATTTTCTTCAGCCAGTCAAACTCCTCAATGATCAAGCCCTAACCGACCTCCTTCAGCCGATAGAACTCCTCAATAGTCGAGCCTCAGTCGAACTCCTCCAGCGATCGAACTCCTCTCAAATTTTTCCTTTAGATCGATGTCTACAGGAGCCAAACTTCTTCAGGACTTCTTCCTTAGTCAGATGTTTACAAGAGCCGACCTCCTTCTAGATCTCTCCTTCAGTCGGATTTCTATAGGAGCCAAACTCCTTTTGGACCCTTTCATTAGTCAAATTTCTACAGAAGCCAAACTTCTTTCGAATTTCTTCTTTAGTTAAGTTTCTACAGGATCCAAACTCCTTTCGAACTTCTTTTTCAGTCAAATTTCTATAGGAGCCAAACTTCTTTCAAACTCCTCCTTCAGTCGGATTTCTTTAGGAGCCAAACTCCTTCTGGACTTCTCCTTCGATCGAACTTCTTTCGGATTTCTCCTTCAGACGGATGTTTATAGAAGCCGAACTTCTTTTAGATTTCTTCTTCAGATGGATGCCTACAGGAGCCGAACTCCTTCCAAACTTCTTTCTCAGTCAGATGTCTATAGGAGCCGAACTCCTTCAGATCTCTCCTTCAGTCGAATTTCTATAGGAGCCAAACTCCTTTCAAATTTCTTCTTCAATCAAATTTCTATAGAAACTGAACTTCTTCTAGACTCCTCTTTCAGTCGGATTTCTACAGGAGCTAAACTCATTTTGGACTCTTTCTTCAGTCGAATTTTTTCAGGAGCCGAACTCCTTCCGAATTTCTTCTTCGATTGAACTCCTTCAAAAGCCAAACTTCTTTCGGACTTCTCCTAAAGTTAGATTCCTCCAGCGGATTGCTCTCGGATGATCCCCTTCAGACGTATTTTCTTTAGAAGTTCGAGCTCTTCTGAAATTGATATATGTCGAAGTTCTTCACCAACCAACGTCTGCTTCCTCCGAACTACGGCTTTTAAATCTCGATGAAAGATCGCTATCAGTCTGACAATGTTCCTCTCTCCATAGCAAATCCCACGCAGCCCCAAGCAATCTACTACCGGACGGTATGGCTGTCACTATCAGTCTGACGATACCTTCTTCTCCGTACCGAACCCCACGCCATTTCGAGCGGCCTACTATCGGATGATATGACCATCACCATCAATCAAGCTCTATCTATAAAAAGGATCCTTCAGATATATTTTCTCTAAGCTTTCTTTTTCTTCCTAAAATTCTGCCAAACTCTTTTTTGAGCACTCCATTTCTGTTGGCCAAAAGAGCTGACTTGATTATCGGAGGGTCCTATCGGAGCTACCACCACTGACTCCAAATGAAACTTTGTATTGCAGATCACCGACGGTGACCTCATCTTTTTTGACTCCAGCTCAATCCGGTGTCAATCAGATTCTGCACCAACAGCTGCTATTTTTTAGATTTTATGAAATGACTGATATTTTTTACTCATTGCATTAATATAGATCGTATATTTTTTCTTATTTTTAGATAAGTTGCAAGTTTGGTCATTTTTATCATATAATGGACAAAAGTTGGATAAATAAATCAAGAAATAGTAAAGAGTATTTAGATGGAGTTCATGACTTCTTTAATTTTGGTATGAAAAAAAGTAGTTTGAATGAAAAGATTTTATGTCCATATCGAAAATATGTAAATAGTTTTTCTCTAGATCCATAAATTATTGAAGAACATTTGGTATGGAATAATTTTTTAAGAGGTTATACCGACTAAATTTTTCATGAAAAATCTATGTTGCCATCATCATGTAACCAACTCCTGACTCATTTTGGATTCACTAGCCTATAAGACAATCCTGTAAGAGATGATTATATAAGGGGTTTGATCATAGATGCTTTTGGACTTGGTATTCAAAATTTAGGAGAATCCAGTAGTATACATGAAATAATTGAGATGTTTGATGGATGTTTGCATATGGGATGTATGCATGTTGAGGAGCTTATACATACATCTAATGATGAGACAGCTTGTTATCATATTTTAATAAAAGATGCAAATGAAAAATTATATCCGGATTGTATGAAATTTTCTAAGATTTTTTTTTGTATATTTATTCCATTTAAAATATTTGAATGGATGGTCTAGGAAGAATTTTACCATGCTGCTCAAGTTATTAAAGGATGCATTTTCAGAAGGCACTAGTTTACCATCATCGTATTATGAAGCCGAGAAAGTAGTAAAGGAATTAGATCTTGGATACGAAAAGATTCATAGTTGTCCGAAAGATTGTATGTATATTGAGGTAAAAATGCTAATCAAGAGTCATATAATGTATTTGGATCTTCATGATGGATAACATAAATAGAAGATCGAGATGATGTACTGAATGAATTGGATACAACACAGAGTAAAAAGAAACCAGCGAAGGTATTGTGTTACTTGCCTCTTATACCTAGATTGAAAAAGATTTATGCATCATCAAAAATAGCTTCATCAATGAGATGGCATGATGAAGGACGTACAAAGGATGGAATGTTTAGACATCCAATAGATAGTCTTTTATGGAAAGCATTTGATGATAGGCATCCTGATTTTGCCTCTAATATTTGTAGTGTTAGGTTGAGCTTATTTTCTGATGGCTTTAATCCATTTTGGACTCTGAGTTTTACCTACAATACTTGGTCAGTCATTTTGATATCTTCCAATTTGCCACTGTGGATGTGCATGAAACAATCATCACTTATCTTATCAATGGTTATTCTAGGTGATAGGGATTCAGGCAATGATATTGATATTTTTCTATAGTCTTTAATAGAGAAATTAAAACAGTTGTGGGAGGGTATTGATGTATTTGATGCTTCCAACGTCCAAACATTTAAACTACGAGCAACTTTGTTATGGACTATTGATGATTTTTTAGCATATGCCAATTTATCTAGCTGGAGTACAAATAGATGGATTGTATGTCCTTGTTGTGGAAATTCAACACATTTAATTTAGTTAAAACATGAAGGTAAATTTTGTTACATAGGACATCGTCGATGGTTGGAAGCAAATCATCCATTTCAATTTCAGAAAAATTGGTTTGATGATACTATAGAATTGGGATGTGCCCCTATTCCACCTTCTAAAATTGATGTTTATAGATAAATGGATGGCATCGATTATAGCTATGGTAAGCACTCAAAGTCCTCTAAAAAAAGAGGAAGAAAAAATGTTGAAAGCTCAATGCATGAAGGGTTACCAGAGGAAGTCGGTATCAATACTATAGATGCAGAGGTGTTTCAAGATCCTGACAATTTTTTTGAGGATGAAAATGAGGAAGACACAGATAGCATCTACACAAAAGCCCAATAAATATTTATGAAAAAATGAAGTATTTTTTTTGACTTACCTTATTGAAAACATAATCTTATTCGACGTAATCTTGATGTCATGTATATAGAGAAGAATGTTTATGATAATTTACTTGGAACATTTCTAAATCTTGATGAAAAGAGTAAAGATAACATGAAGGTGCATCTTGATTTAAAAGAAATGGATATTCGATAGGAGATTCATCCTAAAATACTTGCTAATGATAGAATTTATGTGCTTTCTGCATGTTACATAATATCTACTTGAGAAAAGAATAAGTTTTTGATAGTTTTGAAAAGTATCAAGATACCTAATGGATATGCAACAAATATTTCATGATGTATACATCTAAAGAATCGAAAACTTTTAAATCTTAAAAGTCATGATGATCATATATTGATGTAAGATATCTTTCTAATAGCTTTAAGATCGTCATTGCCGAAACAAGTTGTTATAGTTATACTTCGATTATCATCATTCTTTAAGGCATGATGTTCAAAAGTTATTTATCCTCGAAAACTTGATCAGTTAGAGTTCGATATTGCAATTACACTTTGCCAGATAAAAAAAAAAAATTCTTCTAGATTTTTCATTAATATGGTACATCTACTCATTCACCTAGCTTCAGAAGTTAAAGTTGGTGGACCGATACATCATAGATGGATGTATCCTATTACGAGATTTTTTTGCAAACCTTAAATCTTTTAATAATTTTATTAAAAATAACATCATACTGATATTTTAATAAATATTTAATTCTTGAAGGCATCTTGTGCGTCTTAAAGATTATGTGCGAAATAAAGCTATCCTAAGGGCTTGATTGCTGAAGGATATATTGTTGATGAGTGTTTTACATTTTGTTCAAGATATCTTCAAGGTATAGAGACTATTTTTAGTTGACCTCAATGGTATAATAATTTTGTAAAGAATGCAGAATTGTATAAGTTCTCAATTGCTGAAAAATTTTTGAAAAAAGTTGAAAGTATTGTACTTGATCAAAAATTCTGAGCACAAGTACATCATTATGTGTTACTTCAAGATTTAAATGACGTAATATCTGACCATCGTAGGTTAGTATATTTAAGACATGACATCAAGATTTAAATATTATATTAGATATAATATTTTAAATTATATATTTATATTTTATATAGTAAATTTTTAATTTGTCAAAGATGAGCCAACCATAACATTCATCCTAATGCAAGGATTGAACAGAGATGATTGATCGAGTTATTTCCTATGTATCTTTCAAATCAGATTTAATTTATATTTAATTAAGAGATATATTATTTTTTAATATATATTTAATATCAGATAACTCAACAATACTTTATATCATTTTTTTTAGGTATCAAAGATGATGGAGAGAAATAATTCAGATGAACTAATAGCTCTTGCTCGAGGACCTAATAAGATTATGAATAGTTCGGCCGCTGGGGTCTCGACCGAAGCCCGGTCGCTCGGAGTCCAAAGGGGATCGGGCAATAAGTAGTTCGGTCGCTTGAGGAGTTCGGCCGCTAGGGGCCTGAAAGATCTCGGCCGACTGAGAGAATGGTCGCTTGAGGAGTTCGGCCGCTAAGAGTCTGAAGCTCGGACCGCTTGATAGTTCGGTTGGTTGAAAGACTTCGGCTGAGGCTCAGCCGCTGAGAAGCTCGGCCGGATGTAGTAGTTCAGCTAGGACGCGTCCGCTGAAGTTCTTCCGCATTGACCACATCAGGCTGGGACCGAACTTGACTTTGGCAGGAGCGGGATTTATCCCCAACACTAGCCCCCCCACTTCCGAGTTCGAAATTCGAAGGAAGGGAGTGCAGATAAGGCGACTGCCAAAGTTTTTCTTCGGGCTTCGTATCGGTCCATGTCGAAGTTCGGGGGAGATTTCATTTCTGGCTAAAGTTGATGCTGAAGTTGAGGCTCTCTAGCCGAGGTTGATTCGGATCAAAAATCCTATCTCTCGTCGAGGTCGAAGTCGGCGCTCTTCAGCCGAGGTCAGCCTAGTCGCTCGGGGGGACCTTATTTGGCCGAAGTTGATAAGATTGCTCGGAGGATATCTCATCTCCTTTGGCTGAGGTTGATGTAAGTGCTCGCGTTAGGACGAGGTCTTCCTCTGTTCCTAACGGGCTGTGGGGGCACATGCGGACCGTCGTCCGAGCCTCTCCCCCCATCTCGTCTAAGGTGAACGAGGCCTTCGACTTTGCTCGCGTTAGGACGAGGTCTTCCTCCTGTTCCTAACGGGCTGTGGGGGCACATGCGGACCGTCGTCCGAGCTTCTCCCCCCATCTCGTCTAAGGTGAACGAGGCCTTCGACTTTGCTCGCGTTAGGACGAGGTCTTCCTCCTGTTCCTAACGGGCTGTGGGGGCACATGCGGACCGTCGTCCGAGCCTCTCCCCCCATCTCGTCTAAGGTGAACGAGGCCTTCGACTTTGCTCGCATTAGGACGAGGTCTTCCTCCTGTTCCTAACGGGCTGTGGGGGCACATGCGGACCGTCGTCCGAGCTTCTCCCCCCATCTCGTCTAAGGTGAACGAGGTCTTCGACTTTGCTCGCGTTAGGACGAGGTCTTCCTCCTGTTCCTAACGGGCTGTGGGGGCACATGCGGACCGTCGTCCGAGCTTCTCCCCCCGTCTCGTCTAAGGTGAACGAGGCCTTCGACTTTGCTCGCGTTAGGATGAGGTCTTCCTCCTATTCCTAACGGGCTGTGGGGGCACATGCGGACCGTCGTCCGAGCTCTCCCCCCATCTCGTCTAAGGTGAACGAGGCCTTCGACTTTGCTCGTTAGGACGAGGTCTTCCTCCTGTTCCTAACGGGCTGTGGGGGCACATGCGGACCATCGTCCGAGCTTCTCCCCCCATCTCGTCTAAGGTGAACGAGGCCTTCGACTTTGCTCGCGTTAGGACGAGGTCTTCCTCCTGTTCCTAACGGGCTGTGGGGGCACATGCGGACCGTCGTCCGAGCTTCTCCCCCCATCTCGTCTAAGGTGAACGAGGCCTTCGACTTTGCTCGCGTTAGGACGAGGTCTTCCTCCTGTTCCTAACGGGCTGTGGGGGCACATGCGGACCGTCGTCCGAGCCTCTCCCCCATCTCGTCTAAGGTGAACGAGGCCTTCGACTTTGCTCGCGTTAGGACGAGGTCTTCCTCCTGTTCCTAACGGGCTGTGGGGGCACATGCGGACCGTCGTCCGAGCCTCTCCCCCATCTCGTCTAAGGTGAACGAGGCCTTCGACTTTGCTCGCGTTAGGACGAGGTCTTCCTCCTGTTCCTAACGGGCTGTGGGGGCACATGCGGACCGTCGTCCGAGCCTCTCCCCCATCTCGTCTAAGGTGAACGAGGCCTTCGACTTTGCTCGCGTTAGGACGAGGTCTTCCTCCTGTTCCTAACGGGCTGTGGGGGCACATGCGGACCGTCGTCCGAGCCTCTCCCCCCATCTCGTCTAAGGTGAACGAGGCCTTCGACTTTGCTCGCGTTAGGACGAGGTCTTCCTCCTGTTCCTAACGGGCTGTGGGGGCACATGCGGACCGTCGTCCGAGCCTCTCCCCCCATCTCGTCTAAGGTGAACGAGGCCTTCGACTTTGCTCGCGTTAGGACGAGGTCTTCCTCCTGTTCCTAACGGGCTGTGGGGGCACATGCGGACCGTCGTCCGAGCCTCTCCCCCCATCTCGTCTAAGGTGAACGAGGCCTTCGACTTTGCTCGCGTTAGGACGAGGTCTTCCTCCTGTTCCTAACGGGCTATTGGCTGCTCCTTCGCTGTCATCGTACAGTTTTTGCATCCAGAAACAGTATTATCGGAAGGGAAGAATGTTACCGAAGGAAAATTACGGGCAGCACATCCCCATTTCAGGGTCGTCGGGGCGTTCTTCCTCTGAGTTCCCTCGGGCAGTAAGTCCCGTCCAGACGACCTCCTCTATCTCATGCTGGCCTCTTTCATTTGGAGCGTGCTTCTCATTGGTTTTGACGCTGGGAGGTGACGAATCGCCGATGTATCTAGCCCCTCCTCTGGGGTAACGTTGATGACGCCGTGAGGTGGCCGACCTTGTAGTTTCCAGTTACGGTAGCGCTCTTAGCCGATCTTCTCCTGCTTCAGGCTGGCGTTGAAGGAATTTACCCCGCCGAGCTCTTTAATCTCGTCTTGGAGCTGAATGTATTCCTCAGTGTCGTGGCCGTAGTCGCGATGCTAGGGGCATTACTTGCTTAGATCGCGCACGTTTTGGGAGGCCATGGTGCTTCAGGTCTTGGCGGCCGGCTCTTAACTTCGCTGAGAATTCGAGTTAGAGTAGCGGGGCGTAGTTGCGGAACCTTTCGGGAGGAGGGCTTCTTCGCGCCCTTCCGTCGGGGCTTCCTTGGTGGCGAGCTCGAGGTGAAGTTCGGCCTCACTTGAGATGGGGTGGTCGTGGACGCGGCCGAGCTTGCAAAACCTTCCGTGGGAATTCCTTGGAAAAGTTCGGGCCTTGTGCTGTGGAGGTCGTAAACGCGGCCGAACTTCATTCTGCGGGAGAACTTTGTTCCGCCCTTGTTTGCGCTTAACTTGATGGTGAGCTTCGAAGGGAAGTTCGGCCTCACTTAAGCCGAACTACATTCCAATGACGAGCTTCTGATGGGAGTTCGGCCCTGCTTCCGCCGAACTTCATTTCGATGATGTACGAGGAGTTCGGCCTCGCTTGCGCGGAGCTTTGTTCCGCTTTTCCGCAAAACCTTCCGCGGGAGAACTTCATGCTTCTTTGTCCGGACTTCCTTGCTTGCAGAGAGGGGGTCGGCTTTGCTTGCCCGAACTTCATTGCACCTCCCGTGAATTCTTTGCAGGGGCTTCCTTGGTGACGTACATGAGGGGGAGTTCGGCCTCGCTCGCCCTCGGGTGGTCTCGAGCGCGGCCTAACTTCATTGCACCTCCCGTGAATTCTTTCTAGAGATGACATATTCGAGCGGGGGAGTTCGGCCTTACTTAAAGCGAACTTCACTTTATGGTGAGCTTCAAAGGGAAGTTCGGCCTCACTTGAGCCGAACTTCATTCCAATAATGAGCTTTTCGAGGGGAGTTCGGCTTTACTTCCGCCGAACTTTATTCCGATGAGCAGCTGCGCAGTTCGGCCTCACTTTATGCCGAACTTCATTCTGCGGGAGAACTTTGTTCGCCTTTGTTTGCGCCGAACTTGATTGAACCTCGAAGGGAAGTTCGGTTTCACTTGCGCCGAACTTCATTCCAATAATGAGCTTCTGAGGAAAGTTCGGCCTTGCTTCAGCCGAACTTTATTCCGATGAGCAGCGGAGTTCGACCCCACTTATGCCGAACTTCATTCCGCGGGAGACTTTGTTCCGCCCTTGCTTAGGCCGAACTTAACTTTGTGGCGACTACGGAAGTTCGGTCTCACTTGAGCCGAACTTCGCTCCGCTTTCCCGCGAAAGCTTCCGCGGGAGGACTTCATGGAGCTCGGCTTTCCTGGCGCCGGATTTCATTCCGAATCTTCATTCCGGTTTCCCGCGAGATTCTTCCACGGCAGAACTTCCTGCTTCTTTGTCGGGGCTTCCTCGATGATGAGCCTCGAGGTCGTAGACGTGGCCGAACTTTATTCCGCCTCGTTGCAAATGGGGGAACTTCATCCTTCATTACCCGAACTCCCTTGACGACGGGCTCAAGTGGAGCTCGGCTTTGCTTTAGCTACCGAACTTCACTCCGCCTCCAAAGAATTCTTTGCAGCAGGTTTCGTAGATGACATACTCGAGATGGGGGAGTTCGGCCTGACTTGAGCGATGAGAGCCTCAAGGGAAAGTTCGGCTTCTCTTCCGCCAAACTTCATTGATCAGGAGCGGGAGTTCGGCTTCCCTTCCGCCGAACTTCATTCGGATGATGAGCTTTTCGGCCTCACTTATGCCGAACTTCATTCCGCGGGAGAACTTCCGCCCTTGCTTGCGCCGAACTTCACTGGATTGTGAGCTTCGAAGGGGAGTTCGGTTTCACTTCCGCCGAACTTTATTCCGATGATGAGCTTCGAGGGGAGTTCGGCTTCGCTTACGCCGAACTTTATTGATGATCTTCGAGGGGGAGTTCGGCTTCTCTTCCGCCGAACTTCGTTGATGATCTTCGAGAGGGAGTTCGGCTTCTCTTCCGCCGAACTTCATTGATGATCTTCGAGGGGGAGTTCGGCTTCTCTTCCGCCGAACTTCGTTCCAGTCTCCTTGTGAAATTTTCTGCGGAAGAACTTCTGCTCTCCGTTTCTCCTTCCTAAGAGCGATTGGTATGCCCAAATGCTTTACCTTATGGCCGGTTCCTCGTGTCCTCATGGTGAGTTTGCTGGCAAAGTCCCCGTTGGATGTTGTCGTACGGCCAGCATCATCTCGGCGGAGCCACAGACCCGACCAGCAGGTTGACCTGCCTCATGTCTGCGAGGGCTTCGTATGGAAACTGGGCTATTGGGGCTGAGACAGGAACAGACGGATCTGGCGTGCAGGCCGCCGATCGCCGAGTCGAAGCTCTCAAGGCATTTTCTCTTCGGGAGAGAACTTTAGTGAGGAAGAAGATGGATTTTCCAGAGAGAGAAATCATCGCCGAGCACTCCTTTAAGAACAAGGGAACCTCGAAGGTTCGTGCCCTCCTTCTAGCGCCAATCTGTTGACGCAGAAACTTATCGTCGCCGGAGTTGAGGCCGAAGAGGCTGCCGTCGGGGACCTGCAAAATAAAGTCTCGCTCGGAAACCGGTGGGGGGTGGCTCCGGCAAGACCCTCCGACGCTCAAGTTAGTTCCTGTCAACAGGAATGGAGTGCTCGATAGAGTATAGAGGAGAAGAAAAGGGTTTTCAGAACCTGGCTTCAGTGTATTCGGAGGGTCCTTTTATAGAGGGAGCTTGTTGTAACCGCCTTGGTTAATGGGCGTGGTAACTGTCTTGATCAATGCCGATCGTTATTGTCGATAAATATCGATCGTTATTATCGATCGTTATTGCCGATCGTTATTGCTGATAAGTGCCGATCATTATTGTTGTGTAACCATAGCGAGATTGCCTGCAGGAATCCATCACAAGGAGTTTGGCCATTGAGAAGCTCATCCATTGAAAAAGCCTATAGGGAGTCCGGCTTCCGTAGAAACTCGGCCCGAGAGGAGGTTTTGGGGAAGTTCGGCTCCCGCAGGGGTCTGGCTGAAGCCCGATCGCTGGAAGTCCGAAGGAGTTCGGCCCGGAGCCAGGAGCTGGGAGGAGTTCGAGCTCGCGGAGCCGCTGGGCCGCTGAGGTAGTTCGCTTGAGGAGTTCGGCCGCTAGGAGTCTGAAGGAGCTCGGGCGATAAGTAGTTCGACTAGGACGCGTCCGCTGAAGTTTTTTCGCATTGACCACATCAGGCTGGGGACCGAACTTGACTTTGGCAGGAGCGGGATTTATCCCCAACAAATATGAATTTGTATCAAATTAGAAGTAGTAACTAATCCCAAC